>JASGXE010017692.1:0-32988 GCA_030068105.1 Sinentomon sp. SZTP_YWyxl
GCAGCTCCGCGGTCGGTTCGGTATACAACGAACCTTGGAGGTAAAAGCTCAGTGTTGGACACCCCTGCCTTCATCCAAGATTCTGTAACAAACGGAACTTTGTCCTGGGAGGGAGAAAAAATTTTACGGGGGCCGACTTCACGTGAAGTTGGCCCACGGAAAGTTTTTTGGCCGTAACCTTTGACCCCGACCAGCAATAACGATCAAATTTGGGCAATAACCCGGCAATAACGATTGCGCCTGGGCGCGTTGTCGTGGGCGGTAACCTGTGGGCCAACTTCACATACATCATTTCATAGCAGAGGGTGTTGCCCCCTGACCTTCAAATTATGTGCCGGGCTTCCTTGAGAATATCCGAGTGTTTCGACATTTCCCTGTGATCGAAACACTGCATTTGTAAAGTAACTATTCCGGTAAATGTCAGAAGAGGTTTGAGTTCAATGTCTTATTTTACAAAGAAATCTCTTGAACAAATCAACAAGGTGGATATAAAAAACTATAACGAGGTGGTATTGTCGTCATAGTGAACAAATTATAATTAGAGAGAGAGCATAAAGAGAACAATAGAAAGCAAAAGAATGAACAATGTATTCTGCATGTCTCGCAGGAGAAAGTTAGATCATTTTTCTCGCACAAAATATTTCTCAAAACATTTAAGCACTGCATTCCAGGTTACCTCCCGCTTGTTAGGGGACAAGTGATTGCAAACTCGTGGGATAGTAGAGTGATCTTGCTGAGCAGGTGTGATCCAGACAACCAGCTATTAGTTATCCAACACACAGTTATCCAACGAACAAACAGAGATTTGCTGAGACAAGGAACAAGGTATGCAGTAGGGGCTGTTGGCCTTGAATTTCGAGCTCAATTTATGAACAGCACAGACACACACTCTCTGACTTCAAAGAATGCAGTACAAAAAATGCTATTTGACCATTTCAGGCTTAATTGAAGCCCAGTACACTTAACGAAACCAAAACATCCACGAAAACAGTTCACTTATTCCTTTGGGCCCTCTGGACCAACATATCACAATTTAAAAATCTCCTGTGTTGTGATCACATTTTATGAACAGCATTTGTTGCCATTTCAAATTCGTTTTCTGTTTGCTTTCGCCAGAAGGGATCATTGTTCTGGATTCTTTTTGTTCACAACGTAAGCCGTCAAAATGGCACAATTGTCTCTGTATACCACATTGGCTCTTTCTCCATATGGAGTTTTTTGGAGACCATGTTTGATTCAATCAAAAAATTTCAGGACAAATGTTAGCATTAATAACAGAACTGGCATTTGCTGGTAACCTGGCCAAGTCAAAGGGCATTGTTTCTCATCTATCAGACAGAGCAGACATGGGATAAACAGTTTTAATAAGTGAGCATGGGGTTCCTCATTATGGGGTTCCACAGGACAGAGGAAGTCACTGGAAAAGAAAAACATGATTGACTATTGTTCGTTCATCTTCATACTCGTATTCATTTCAAAATGACGTTGTTCCAGTCAATTTTTGCCATCTTCCTGATTGAACACAAAGAAGACTCTTATTTTCGACAATAAGATGGACATGCTTTGTCTAAAATTCTATGCTTCAACAGATGAAAATGACAAGTAAGGAAGGAAGCCAGCAGCCATCAAAATGAATCGCAAAATATAAAGCAAATGTGATTCCTTCACAGTGACAACTTGCAAGTCTCATTTGGCAATGAGAATGTCGTAACATCACCCACTTACAATTTTAATGCGCTTTGAGTTTCAAGTTCGGCAACAACAGTTTCACAAAATCCTACTCCTTATTCCTGTGTGCAGATGCCATGTGGTACCTAAAATGAGTGGATGTGATACAGCAGAAATCACATAGATTGCACGAAAATTTCATCTCTCCGGTGTGTCTTCTTTCGTGGTTGATCAGGTGAGTTTTCTGGCTGCATTTGAATGTACAAAACCGGCAGCTGAAAGGTTTCTCTCCAGTGTGTTTTCTTAAGTGTGCCTTCAATGTGAAACTATCTCTAGCAATGTATCCACAATACTGGCAGGATAATCTCGAATATGAGCTTGCAGTGGCAGTTCTTGAATCAGGTGTTCCACATTGTGATCTCTTGACAGCTCCTGCATGTCTGACCACTTTGCCGTTAACACTAGCCTTGCTGATGCTGTTTATGTCCATCTGAAATCCAAAACCGTGATCTGGAAGAAGCAAAAAATCCGACAGAAATCTCAAAATGTATTCTGGATGATAAAGGTGCTCAACTCCTCAGAATTGTCCCTGCGCGAATGTATAAAAAACAATGGACCAATTCTCTGCTTTCTTGCAGCAAGAAATATCTTGGGACTCGCAGCACGCCTCAATATATCTTCAAAATTAACATGGGACAGTCGCAAGCAATGACCTTCGACCCCTATTCCTTCCAAAATTCCTTTTTGAACTTTCAAAGTAACTAAGTTCCAATTGGGGTAATTGGAAACAGGTATTTCAAGTTTGACTATGACAGTTTTGTTTGATTATCAAAAATGCAAGTGGGACTTGAAACTGCAAGTTTCAAGAAACTCTCGTGGAGAAAGAGTCTTGCAAGAAACTGCAAGATTATCAAAAATGCAAGTTCGATTATGCAAGTGGTTCTTGAAACTTGCACCAAAATATAGTTTGTGTTTCTTACATTTTTACATACAAAAATTGAGAGTTAAGTATGACCTGACTAATGTGGTCCAAGTTGCTCGCCTCTCCTCTTTATGAAGATTTGCAGTAGCATAATCCAACACTTGAGTGCCCCAGCATGTCCCAAGTGGGATCATAATGAGAGTGATTTAACCTCTTTCACAGGGTAGTGGACATGGTGAAAAAACCTTGCGGGAAACAAGAATTAAAGATTTGGCGGTATCTATAACTTTCAGAGAGATGGTGATTTCTGCAGGAGTGGCCCATTTAACATGTCCATAGATGGACTTTGGGCGTGGCAGGGTTAACATAGGGATTACTCACCAGACGATTCACCAATTGCCCACTGGTTGTTCTCCTCTGGAAATAGTATTGGTCCTACGCCTGGGGGCTCCTCAACAGCATCACGATGTGACCTTTGAAAGTCTGAGAAAACGTCGGAACAGGTACACAGCACTGATGGTCAGGGCAACAGCCAAATTCGGCAGGAAATGCGGCAGACGGATGTCGGAAGGAGAAGTAAAAGTCGGCTAGCAGCCATTGACGGTTGAGATAAAAGTTCAGGTAAAAAATAAACAGCGTATTTGTCTGGTGTCACATCACCGCTCACCACCAATCGTCCGACATGACTGATGATCACGTCGGATGATTGGTGGTGAGCGGTGCTGTGACAAAGGGAACAATTTAGTATTTACCTCAACAAACAATTCATCGGGAAGTTCAGGCATTAAAAATTCCAGAGGCCTTTACAAAATTCCCAGAAGTTTCCAGGTTTTACAGGGATCTGTTTTACAGGGATCACACTGGTTGAGCCCCCCAAAGATCCAAAGCAATTATTAAACTTCAGGTTCTTGAAAATCACTCCCTGGGTCTTCCACTAAGATCCACAGCAAAGAACAACTTACGAGTACATGTTCAGGTTTCAAGAGTTACCTACCAGGATTACCTGTGGCCCTTCTGTGGCAAGTGAGACATGATTTACAAATCTGTATTTTGGTGTGTGGAGTGTTTTTGACAAGTGGCTTGAATGCGCAGCCATAAGTGAAGTAGGAAACAAGGTTAAGACTTCCATACACCTGCCTACATGTGGATTCGGCAATTTCGTGGACGTATACTCTCCCTTATTCGTAAGTAAAGCTAACCAAACCTGACCAAGCCTCTCCCCACCCTTTGCTGAACAATCCTAACCTACCTTAACCCAACCTTCTGTGGCAAAGGGCGGAGAGGTTAGGTCCGGTTTGGTTAGCTTTAATTACGAATGAGGAAGAACTTGCGTCCGTGAAATTGCCAAATCCACATGCAGGCAGGTATATGGAAGTCTTGCCGAAACAAGTGGCCCCTTTAGACGAAAGTGTCAGGAGCAACCCTTTTGGTCAAAATTGCCAGGAGTCACCTCTTGGCAAAGTGTGAGGAGGTAGTTCTTTCAACCAAAAGTCCGAGGGGTAACACCAATCCAGGGTGGTAAGCCAAGTTCCCCTTTTGAGCACATGTGGTTGGCGGAATGACCCTTTCAAATCTGGGGAAGAGTCCCAGAGATGTTCTCAGGGCAAAGCCATTGGTTGGGGGACTTTGTGGTTGATGGGCAACAGAGGTGTTAAGAACTTCAGCTAAGTCGCAGGTAGGAAAATTTTGTTTAGATGCAAAAAAAGGGAAAATTCTAGTTTTCAATCTATCTACGCACTATTTTGTCAAATTAGGCTTCACAGCCAACTGTTGAACTGACATCTACAATTGAACACGGAGCCCTGGCCTCATTATTTTGGCTGACTGAGGGACCTGGTGGAAAGTCTTTAATTATTCAACATCGAAAAATAAATGAAACTTGAATATCAAAATTTCAATTTTGTTTCAAAGGAATTTTATCTGTCATTGACAATCGTGAATTGTATTTGGGGGCGGTTGCCCTCTGCTCGTCCCCTCAAGCATGCCACTGCTGAATCTTGGTGGATATGGGAATTTTCAATTTCCCGAATCCGAAGATAAAAAAATGTAAAATCGAAAACGTCAAAATTTCATTTAGGTTATTTTCAATTTTCTTTCATGAGGCATTTTCTATACACATTGGCAGTTGAGTTTGGAGGGTGGTCGCCCCTCCTCGCCCCCTGATATGTACCTACAAATGCAGTGCCGTACTATGGCACTGCAACATGTTCAAACAATTCATGCCATTAAACGCTGATGTGAAATTTCCAATGTAAAATGGTCATGCGGTAGGTACATCATACAGACACAGGAAATTGTCAATGATGAAAAATATGTAAAAGATGTTGTTAAAAACTGTAACATATGCAAGATTCAGAATTTCTTCGCAAAACATTACAAAGCAAATTGGGTTTGATATTTACAAAATTGAGACAAAATAGGTCCATTTCTCCTGAAAGATGCAGTGTGTGAAAAAAGGGTGTGAGGCAGTGATGCATCTGCAATTGCACATGATGCACAACACATCATCTCAGTATACCATTCAAAGTTTTATTTTCATCTCAGCAATACGCTTATAACAGGTAGTGGTTCAACTCCATCACTCGGCGTCCGCTCAGTTTCGAAGCTTTATAATAGCCCAACAAACGCCAACACTGCCACCTTGCAGAAAACACAGGAACGAATTGGCAGAAATTCGGGCTTGTTTGCATGCATGTGGGATTGTGTCACAATGGCGCGTGTTCTCATTTCGAAGAACAGAAAGCCAGGTCAACCGGGACGCATTCTCAGCAGCAAATGACATCCAAATGCAATGATTTTGGTGTTTTTGGATAGCTGAAAGCTTCATCTAAAACTCTTCCACAGGTCGAAACCATGTTACAACTGAAAAATTCACGCAATTGTTGAAATGCGTGTGGGGGACCCAAAATTTTATCGCATCTTAACTTCAAACGCTTTCATTACCGGCGTGTTTTTTGGGTTTTAATCACGAAAAGTTTTAGATTGTTATGCACATGAGGAATCGCCTATCTTTTAGCTCCCATCACAAGAAGTTACATCAAAATCCTCCACTCGGTTCATGAGAAATTTAATTTGCCGTTTCCAGTGTACAGCCAGTGCGCAGCGTTCCGGCATACACGCATTGTTCCGAGCTGGCCCAAGAACCGAAACGAGTGCCATCTCTCAGAGGATCGCATGAACTAAATGCCAGGCAGAAACTCGGGCTCATCTGCAGCAATGCTGCTGCCGCCGCCAAGATGAACTACTACCTGTCACAAGCGTATTGATCTCAGTATACCATTCATAGTTTTTTTTTCATCATCGTTATTCGGATTGAACTTGAAGAAGCCCAGAAAAATTGACAATTATGAAAACACGCTTTGCAGATAATCCTGCTTTGATACATGATAAGAAGGGATGAAATCAGTTAGGTTCCAATCGCACAGACAATAGCAAGATGCACAATTTTTTTTTCCAATCCACTTCCGCGGACAGCAGCATCGCAACAGCCAATCACGTCGTCTCAATTTGTGACGTCATCAATTTTCGCATTTTTGCCTTGACACCGCTTTTTGCCATTTGGCGTGTTTGCCACCGCTTCGCAACTCTTTCTAGGGTCGCAATAGGGTTAGGTCAGGTCAGGTCAGGTTAGGTTAGGGTTAGGTTAGGTCAGGTTAGGTTTGGTTAAGTTAGGTTTTGAAAATTGGATGTTGAAATTGGCTGGAATTCCCAACAGCCAATCAGAGACGCGCATGCGAAAGTGGATTGGGAAAAAAATATGCTAGCAAGATACCAGTTAGCTACAAAAATTAATCGACACACAAAAGTGAATTTGACTCCAAGCAGAAAAGAGAACAGATGCTAACAAGGCAGATTTCAAAAAACAGAACATCAGCACATCACACAGACACACTTTCAAATTTGGTTTTTCAATCTCACAAAATCCTAATCTTTATTCCTGTGTGCCGATGCCATGTGGTATCTAAAATGAGAGGAAGTGATGCAACCGAAATCACAAAGATCACATGAAAATTTAATCTCTCCAGTGTGTCTCCTTTCATGGTTGTTCAAGTCATCTTTCCGAGCACAACGATATGCACAAAACCGGCAGCTGAATGGTTTCTCTCCAGTGTGTTTTCTTTGGTGTGCTTTCAACACGAAAGTATTTCTGGCAACATATCCACAATACATGCAGGAATGTTTGGACAGCGAGCCTGAAGAAGCGGAAGCTCTTGAATAAGGCATGTCACTATGTGATCTCCTGACAACTGCCTTATCATGTCTGCCCATTTTGCTGTTCATGTTAGACTTGGTGATGCTGTTTGTGCTCATCCGAAATCCAATGCCATGCTCTAGAACAAGAAAAGAACAATAGAACTCTTGAAACGTCTTTTCAATAGTGTGAAGATGGAACTTGTCAACATGCAAATGCTTCCACATGCAATTTCCATTTTTCTGAGCTTTCATGCCAAAATATGCATCAGAACGTACCTCAAGCCATCATAAAATTAAGATAGTTGCAATAACCACCTTCGCAGCTCCATTCCTCTAACACCTTTTCATTTTAGTGACGGCGGAGAGAAAGGTCCGATGGAAAATGACTTCGGTGAAAATTTCTGTGCGAAAAGCTCCATTTTCAAATGAGTTCACATTGTATAACGGGGGCTGTCAATGAAAGTCAAGAAAACTTTCGTCACATCGGGGCGAAATTAACACCGAATTAGTTGTCCACTGAACCCTTCTCTCCACTGCAGATGTTCAGCATGACCAAGTTCAATGAACAACAAGATGGGTAACGACCAGTGCAAATGATAATCATGAGAGGTAAAAGAATTTAGTCTCACATAATTTGCAATTTGTAAGGTGTCATTTTAGAGTTTGCGAATTCAAGACAAGGGTCTGACGTTCTTGAAATATTTGAAGCTCAACTTCTTGAATATCTCATAAAAGGTGAGTGCATTTTTGCATCAGTTGTAAGCTTGGAAGTGCTGTTGGCATTGCAGTCGCCTAGAAAATAGCTATTTTACACTCAGTAAAAACCAAACGAAGCCAAGTTGCCTGGGAAAAACCATGTGCACAAAGTATTTCGGGGAAGTATTTGACGCACAATTTTTTAGCAATGATGCCTGCCAGAACGGTGACAACCCATGACACTCTCAGGAAGCTCCGATAGCTAAATAAGCACCACTTTTGTCAAAACCATGAACCGACTGAAGTGTGGTTTTCACTTCACTTCACTGTAAGTCGGAACTCCGCAAATGAACCGACTGAAGTGTGGTTTTTCCCAGAAATTTACTATTTGGTGAACACCAAAAGGTTTGAAATCCTTCATAGCTTATATTCAAAGCACTCTGTCGCACATCAGCACTCAACGTAGAAACTGCTCTGCTCTTCTTGCTGTAAATGGACGTGCAGGCAAAGCAAAAGATCCATTGTTGAAGAGCGAATGATGCACCAGCAGGAGAGAGGCAATGCTGCAGACGAAGTTGTGGAATGGTGTCTTGCATCAATTTGCTCGTTATTCAAATTGATTGATTGATTGATCGACAAGCTGTGAGCGCAACAGGTTGTGAAAAGCCAGCAGAAGCCGTTGAAGAACAGCAGCCGAATTGATTGAAGATTTGATTGCGCCAGAGTCAAGATGGTTCAAGAAAAAAAAAAACAGATCGGTTGCAACAACGTTTTCAAGAATAGAAACAAGATGGTACAATGGGAGCACTTGTTATTTAACAAAAAACGTTATGACACCCCGGTTTTGGATTTTAGTATTTAACAACTTCATTCTTTCGATTGTTGGGCGATTCCCTAACTTACTTTGGTAGTCTCCAGTACATGCCAAGCACAATGTAGTTACCGTGGGTAGACTTCATCGAGGTAAAATTTATGCTGCAACATAAATGATGTGCCTTCCCCACTATAAAAAAAAGTTAGGTCAGGTCATCATTTATGCCACAGCTTGAATTCTCAATGAAATCTCCCCACGGGAAGAATTTTTTTATTTTTTTCACTTGTGATGTGTAGAGGGTAGCCAGATGGAACACAGGATATATCACACCTGAATGCAGAAAAAGGCCAAAAGTATTGAACCTCTGATGGAGTCAATTCCCTCAGCAGGCAAAGTAATTTGCAAATCCAAAATTTGCAAAATATGCTAAAACTATTTCCCAAAAAAAGTCAGCTAAATGATGTTTAATGAAGAAGGTGGTGGTCCTTCCACCGAATGAAGCAGTACTGCCAATTGTTTATAGTAAATTAATGACTCAAGAACAGCCATTTAAATTCCTTACGTATGACTCACAAGAAAGTACAAGTACGCACGATATTGCCGTCAGGCGACGCATCCGTGCTAGAAGCCGGCTGAGGAACCCCTAGTAAGCTAGGTCCCCTCAACCCCGCCACGTATGACTCACAAGAAAGCAAGGTTCAAATTTTAAAATGTTCAGAATTCATAAGCTGTTGCAAAGGCAAAGATGCATTTCCACTTATAATGACAGAATTATATTGTGCTTACAATTACGCATTTCCAGTAAGTTTAAAATAAGGACCAGGTGATAACCAAAAACAACAAAATATGCCAACAATCAATGCCATCAATTGTTGAATCTTTGGATTGAAAGTTTCCTAAGTTACATGGCACTGTGATGCATGATGCAGGCAGACATACCTAGTGAATTGCCAGCGATGGTATTCATTGTGAAAAAGACATGTTCAGGATTATGAATTTATGCAAAAATACAATTACATATCAAATTTTAACAAAATTTTATTGTAAATATGGTCCTGTTCTCCTGTGAGATGCCATGTGGTACTTAAGGTGAGAGGCAGTGATGCATCCAAAATCACACACATTGCACAAATAATTCTTCTCCCCAGTATGTCGTTTTTCATGTTGGGCCAGGTTTGATTTGAGAGTGCACCGGAATGGACAAAATCGGCAGCTGAACGGTTTCTCTCCAGTGTGACTCCTCGTGTGTTCTTTCAGCTGTGTGTTATGCTTTGCTGAATACCCACAATGCCGGCAAGAAAATCGCCTGGAACCTGAACCTGCTGCTACAGAAGCATGCAAATTTTGTGAAGGATATGGTGATCGCTTCATGAGCACTGCACGTTGGGTCAGCCCATGGATGATTCCATTATGACTCTTTGTTTGTCGATCATTCAGACCACCGGAATCATGCTCTGGAAAAAAAACAAAAATGTGAACAAAATTCTAAAGATGTTTCCCATAATCTAGTACTCGCAACACTTATTTGGCAGAGCATGCACACTTTGACGCTCAACAGATTTAAAGCCCATTTTCTTAAATTTCACAAGACCAAAGTCATCTTTCAGCAAAGCCCTCGAAACAAGCCACAAATTTTAAAAATATGATTGATCTTTGAAAACATATTATGACAAGTTAATTGACTAAATTGATCATGTATTTCGTACTTCTGTCAAGAATCCAAGTCTGTTTGGCCTCCCACCGACTGCCTTCAGGTGGGTGAATTGGTGAGAAAACAGCCACTATCTGCCAATTTGAAGGGACGATTGTCCTGCACTGGTTTTTTACAATGTGACGTTATGTTGTTAACCAGACCAAATACCAGCAAATTTCAACTTTAGTGATTTGACTGTTCCACTTCAATTGGAGACATCGAGCCCACCTTTGAATGATTGGGATATCACATACCCATGGCCATATCTCTCATATTTGGCCTTCTTGGAAACAAATTGCCGCAAAGCATCTGCTTCCTTCAAGTATCAGGCTTGTTTCATGTGGCAAAGACTCGAAGACAAAAGTAGCTGATAATTGGTGTGGTTGAATATTCCAAAATGCAACAAAAACACCTGGATTTTATGAGAAAAATGAAGCAGAAAGCAGAACAGAAAAGAGCAACTGAAAAATTTAACGACTGTTGACAGTGAGTGTAAATCTCATTGGAAAACCAGTTCATGGTTGCATGCTCACAAGGCTTATTAGAAAACAGAACATGGAATCAAATCACACCAACCAGCATTCTAAATAATTCGTGAATGAACCAGATCATATCCTCCTGGCTTCGAAATAGTTGAAAAAGCAGAAATTAAAACAACACGAGCTCATAACAACGACCGTGGGGGATTTGATGTTGAGGTGTAGTGCATTCTCCGACATGAAGAGAAATCATGATGTCATAAACCTCAACAGCATCTCCCAACGGTGAGCCATTTGAAGTTTAATGAATTAATGTAATGAAGTGGCATGATATTTTGAAACAAAAATGCGCAACACTTTTCCTCACCACCATTACATTTCTCAAATCGAAGCAAAGCAGGCACAAAGGCAATTTAATTTCATGACATCTGCAGATGAAGTTCGATTGTAAACAATCAAAGATGATTCTTCCGGGAGGATATTTTGCATGCATGGGTATGCAAATTTATAACTGGCACAGTTTCCTGATGGGTGCAAACATTGGATCCTCTTCAGTAAGGCATGCACTGGCAGGGAAACTCTTGCACAGGAAGTGAACAATGGCTAAAAGTGGAATACAATTTCTACGTTTACCTCCAAAAAATAATGAAGAGCAGAGATACTCCTGAGAGAATTGGCAGCACACAAATAGATTGTAAAGCACTTTTGGCAAAAAACTTCACAATCGCTGCATTCATTGTGTAAAGGTGCAGTTCCATTATGTCATTTTTCATGTCATTTTTGACGCATCTTTGTCATCAAATGACTGGCTGCCTCATAAGTTTACATGCACAGTGCATTATCATTGAACAGAGCTATGTCGTGCGCAAACGTTTATTAAGTTGCGGTTCCATTATGTCACTTTTGAAGTGTTATTTGTGACGAGTCATCAGATGAATTCACGGGTCGGGGGACTTGGACAGAACGGGCTGAGGCAGAATGGAACTGAGGCAGAATTTATTTGTCGGCTTCTGTCCACTTCTGCCCCAGTCCCATTCTGCCTCTGTCCCATTCTGCCTCAGTCCCATTCTACCTCTGTCCCATTCTGCCTCTGTCCCATTCTGCCTCTGTCCCATTCTGCCTCTGTCCCATTCTGCCTCTGTCCCATTCTGCCTCAGTCCCATTCTGCTTCAGTCCAATTCTGCCTCAGTCCAATTCTGCCTCAGTTCCATTCTGCCTCTGTCCCATTCTGCCTCAGTCCCATTCTACCTCTGTCCCATTCTGCCTCTGTCCCATTCTGCCTCTGTCCCATTCTGCCTCTGTCCCATTCTGCCTCAGTCCCATTCTGCTTCAGTCCAATTCTGCCTCAGTCCAATTCTGCCTCAGTTCCATTCTGCCTCAGTCCCATTCTGCCTCAGTCCCATTCTGCTTCAGTCCAATTCTGCCTCAGTCCCATTCTGCCTCAGTCCCATTCTGCTTCAGTCCAATTCTGCCTCAGTCACATTCCACCTCAGTCCCATTCAGCCTCAGTCCCATTCTGCCTCAGTCCATCCATTCTATCCCTGTCGCCGGTCCCGAATTCATAAATTACATGATGGAACCGCGTTATGATGCCTTTCGGTCAAAAAGTGACGCGATGACAAGGCCTTGTCATCGCGTCACTTTTTGACCAAAAGGCGTCATAACGCGGTTCCATCATGTAATTTATGAATTCATCTGATGACTTTTCACAAATAACACGTCAAAATTGACATAATGGAACCGCAACTTAATTAGGCGTTTGCGCACGACATACCGTTGTTCAAGGATAATGGACTGGGCCTGCAAACTTATGAGGCAGCCAGTCATAAAATGACAAAGATGCGTCAAAAATGACGTCAAAAATGACATAATGGAACCGCACCTTAAGATGTACAGATGTTAGCTCACAACTCTCGCCACATGTGGAGTGACAGAGGCTGGATCAAATGCAGGGGTAAGGCCATTCTTTTGGAGCCAAAATGTTAATTCAACTACCGTAGTACTGAAAAACGAAATGCCTTAATTTTTGCAACACAGTGATCAGTCTTGGGCCAAACAGCAACAATGCCATTTTCAAAAAAAAAAAAAAAAAATGCAGAGGAGTCTCAGAGGGACGCATAAAAAAAACCAAACAAACCAAAGGGCTATTTTGCCAATTCAGCTCAGTTTGGAACTACTGGAAAGGAACTCAATCAGTGTTGACTAAGATCTGTCACCAGGAAAGATCTTGGGTTCAATCACCAGGAAAGAGAGACTGTAACAGTGCAACGTTGCAGCTCCGCGGTCAACATTCTCATAAGTTATTCCGGTAGGCAGCGCTCTTATTTGAAAAGCTGTTATCGATGTGACAAAAAACAGTCGAGTAGCAAATGAGAATTAATGGCAAGCATACGTGGAGATAAAAATTAATTTTTGGCAGTGTGAAGCTTGAAATATCTAACACACACGTAACTGCATTCTTCTTGGCTGGTGGAATCGTTATGTACAGAGAAAAATTAGGGAAATGAAAGTGTGACTACAACAAAGGAACTAGCAAAAATGGATCATTGAATAAATAAATTCCAAAAAAGCAAAATAAGGTCTGCCAAATGTGAAAGGACTCCATTCCATAATGCACAATATCAGGGCGAATAAAATGGTTTTTTTGTGCTGCAGAAGGCATGATGAGAAAGTTCAGCACCTTCCTACCATCAGGGCTAATTGGAAAATTAAAACGAGTGGTTGCACTTTTCCCAAAAGGGCAGCTGCATCTTTAGAAAAGGACAAATCTGTAATTCCAAATTTTTTAAAATGGCATCACATTTCAGCAGTTTATACGTCAATTGTCAAGCCTTGGCTAACCACTGTAGCTAATCATTCTTTGCAAAATCCACCCGCAACAAATTTCTACGCGTCTAGATACTCAAGTGCCTTCCAGTAGTGTTCAAACATACTCTTCGCATTCATTTGACACAAGTCGATTACTTGCAATAATTGGCACCAGCCGAAGGAAAACACATGACACTCGTGTTACTTGAAAATGGATCAAGCTCTCTTTAGATGGGATGGCCCCTGAACTGCTAGGGCTTTTACAATTTTTCATATAAATATACAATGTGTTCGACAAGTTCCTGCATGCATGGAGCAAACTTTCATGAAAGACAGTCAGCCAAATTCGAAAAAAAATTGGTGTTTTGGGCATCATTTCGAACAAAGTTTCTATCAAGTCAGCAAATCACTTCTTGTCCATTGCTGCGAATAAACAATTGAATTGTGGCCCTGCTATGTAACTGCTGTCCTTGCTATGAAGCCTTAGTGCTATTTCCAAAATGTCTGGGTCGTCGACGAAAATCAAGAAAAATAATTTGCTTCCCATTTTTACTCCAGTGCAAAAAACCACCAATATCTCTCCTGTCTCTCCACCGGAATGCTACGTAGGTTGTACCAGAATTAATGGAAGTTGGCTCATTGTCTCGGTATTCAGCATGCGATTTTGGCAAATTTTGGTTTGCTTAAATACATACATCTATGGTGGACATTTGTGCCAAAGGACAACTTTATCAGACTTCTGATACTCAGTATAGAGATGCTTGAATTCAATGTGTTTTGTGCTCTGAAGAAAAAACAAGGATTTTTCAAAGGTGGAAAAACAATTCAAACAATTCAATGGCATATATCTCGAAGATTATGCAACTCAAAATCCTGCCATTTTGGAGGCAGGATATGGTGGCCAGTGTCTCTCATTTTCCACTGGTGTTTGAATAATTCAACAATTGTCCTGTGTTACAGGGTGGTTCAAAAATGACCCTTAATCGCAAGCTAAAAGTCAGGTTGTGAACGAGCGAAAAATGGGTGGTGCACAGAGACAGTGGAAGATGACAATAGAACAACTGCAGCTGGTTCAGCCCCTAACATCCTTCTGTCTGCTGGCATGATCTGAAGCATTATTGGTTGAAAGCAATTTTCCAAAATCCGTACCAGAATGGCTCAGTCGGCTCGCAGAATCAATGAAAAAATGCCCCAATGAAAATATCACCATCATAAAATCCAGAAATTTTGGGATACCCTGCAGAAGAGAAAGATGGTTCTCACAAGGCATTCACAGGTACACCTGACCTCGGCTAGCACAACCCTCGCCTTTTTACAAAAATCAAACGGGCAATATTAGGACTGCATTTTTCCTCTGCCCGGCCTTGGTCAAAAGCACGAATTCAGAGGCAAAAAAGAGCCCACTTTGGAGCAACGTGAAACTTCCGAGAGTTGCATGAGAAGGGTGGAAATTCGCATCGATGTCAAGGAAGAATGCCTCCAGTGATTTTAGGAGGTGAAATTGATTAAAGTAGTGCCCAAGGCATTTGAGGATGCAACTTCCATTAATTCTGGTACAGCCCACGTAAATAAGTTTGAAAGATGTATTTCGAAGGAATTTTGTTTTCTGGAGTTGTGCCGGAAAGCAGAAAACATCAGACATGGCATTCCATTTCATCATTCTGCAAAGTTTTGGACCTCATTAAAAACAGTAAACTGTGACTGAAATTTTAATATTCACTGCACAGGCGATGGAATTTGGTGGACTTCCACTTGCGCCTTGCGTTGATAAGCCACTCTTTCAAAATGCTTATTTCGCTGCCACACTTGGTGGAATTTTATGAAACATGATGAATGAGGTCTTGTGAACTTAAAACAGTTTTGACACCACATGTGGCACAAGAAATCAGCATATTCGAACACAAATAAGCTTACAACCGATCAATCAGCTCAAATCTAATGGATCACCAGAATCACCCCTCACTGGCCTTGAGTTGAAACAATGCCCTTCTCGACCAATTGAAGTCAATGCAGAACACAGACTGGCTGCATGCCTTTTCAATTTGCTTCTGAAGCACGACACACAATCGCCAGAAACCCACAATTTGTCAACTTGAAGTTTCCAGCCCGTGCCAAATGTAACGTGAGTGAACAATTAATCACCCCTGTGAACTGCTCCGATTTAGTTCCTCCCATTTATGCATGATCGGTGAAAGACTCAATTGGGATGATAGAGTATCTGCCAAATGGCCCCACATTTTGCAACAACTTTTCATCAGTTGCCAAGGTTTGAAATGGGAGTTTTTGCAAATGAGATCGGTCTAGAATCGGTAACGAAATTTTTGGAATAAAAACGAAAGCTTTTTCTCTCTCAAAAATGAATGTTTTCACAAAAATGAATTCGTAAAAAAAAGGTTCGCTTTCCAGCCCTCTCGACAGAAAATGCGACGTTTCCGCTTAATGCTATAAGATTGGTGACGGGATTCTGCTTGCCAATATGGGATCTAGAGGCAACAGAAGTGACATCATTTTCTGCCAGTTATGTTGCTTCTAGTTTTTTTTTTTATTATTACTTCATGGCTTAGCTTCAACCTCACTATCTTCCAAACAAAAGCAGAGAAAATTTTACACAGAAAATATGTTTGATTTACGAGCAGACCAAAGGACAAGGATTTATACAAATATGGAAAATGCACGAGTGCACAAATTGTGGGGGAAGCACAACCACTGAAAGATCTTGATCTTTCAGAACAACAATAAATGGCTGGCCTGGTTCCAGTGAGGTTGACGAGAGTAGAAGAGCTAACATCCAAGTGCGTTCACGGTCTTAATTAAGGCTGCCCATCAGTGGAAATGCAAAGCTCCCCTCAATGGCCAGAACTCCATATGCTCTTGTCATTTATGTGTATCAACAATTTTACTGTGACATGTCACAATAGAAAACAGGGGCGGCTCGAAAGGGGGGGTGTGGGGGGGGTGTTTCACCCCCCCAATAATTTCACTCAGTCGGCATTTCGGTCATTTCAGTTGGCAGTCGGCAAATGTCTGCTGCGGTCGCACGATTTTTTTTTTCGTTTTCGCTGTCGTTTTTTCGCTGCAAAGCCCTACATATTTTTTGAATTGTTTTCCTGGGTCCTGGCTTCCTTTGCCTGCAAATAATTTGTGCAGTCACCAAAAATTAGTTGTGGTTCATCGTTACATTCTGATCGAATTCGGGCAAACAATGAATCATGACAAATGGGACACAAAGTGAAATGCATCGGTAATGCTTTTGTGGCAAGCAAAATCACAAAAACAAAAAGCAAAACAAACAGCAAAAACACCTCTACGAAGTCGCCAAAAAAGAAAGTCATATCCCAAGTGTGGACCAGTAATGGACGAAATAAACACTTGAGGGAGGAGTGGCATTTCTGGTAGCAAAAGGCAGATGACTGTGGGGTTGGCAGATGAATGTGGGGTTTTTAATACATTTTTACCAAATTTCTCAATTCTAGGGAAATTTGGGGCTGCTGAAATTGTGAAAGTCCTTCAGCTTCTGGGGGGGCTTCGCCCCCCCAGACCCCCTACCAGGGACTCTGCCCCTTGGAACCCCGCTGGGGCTCTGCCCCAGACCCCGTTGGTCAGAACATGGTCTTTGTGAAGTGGGCGGTCGGCAAAATTGACCCAGCACACCCCCCCCCCCCCCAAAATATGGCTAGATCTGCCCCTGATAGAAAATTGTTGTAATTAAAGGCAAAGTCCACCCAAATTGTGAAAAAGCAGCATCTTGAGAGTAGGTGGTGTAATGGTAGAACTTTGCCAGACCATACTCCCCCCATGTGCCCAATGGATAAAAAATTGGCCAGCCCCATACGCCCAATGTAAAAGTATTGGGCAATTTTCTATTTCGGCCATACTGTGTCTGCTGACAGACTTAGTAGACCATGCTCCATATGGGGCCTTATTGCCTTCATGACACATGCCAAAAGTTTTCGGCCATATGAAAAATGAAAATTTGCTGTTTTTATCATATTTTTTCTAATCTGAAACTCTTTCCAGCTCTAACCACGGATGCCAAGACTTTTTTTGGAAATTGTAGTCTTGAATGAAGTGGTGACATCAGTGGTTCGAGCAAGAAAAAAAGTGCCAAATAATAAATAACAAACGGTGATAAAACAGCAAATTTAAATTTTTCCTATGGCCAGACTTTTGGACTGCCCTGTAGAGACCAAAATAATGCTATGATGAAATTAATATGAGAAACTGAATTCGAAAAATAACATCTAAAATTCTAAGATATTCCAAGGCGAACTCTCTGAGACAGAGAGCAGACATTTCATAGCAAGTTCTTCAAAACACAGACAAAAGAGAGATTCTTGTCCATTTAGAAGAGTTTCAAAAGTGATTTTTATGTACATTCGTATCTCTTTTTCCCTGTCCTTGAAAATATTGTGGACCTTGAGTCACCCACCAAAAAAAAAAACTCAATCACAGATGCCAGCTTGGCATATTCTGGTATCTGGGTCATGACACTCCAGAACAGTGCGCATTTTGAAAATGTTGAGCGTACTCAAATTCAAAACATTAAAAATAAACATCAAATTAAAATTCCCGTGGCAATCATAACTGTTTCAATCGTTGACTGCTCGGAACAGGGAACGCCCACGACAAGTTTAACCAAGCGGAAATGACTCCAGTGAAGAGCAACCACTGACCATATGTGATTTCAAAAAAATCATACGGCGACGAGATCCAGTCAAGGTTTAAGCTTACCTCCGAGATATGAGGTAAAAATCAACATTGTTTTATATGCCAGATTTAATGGTTGCCAAAAATGGCTGCCAGATTTACCTCAGAACTCGAAGGTAAGCCTAACCCTCGACTGGATCTCACCGCCGATAATTACTGTTAAGACATTTCTGAGATGTCACATTCAAGCTATCAAAGACAAAAAATGCAAGAACAGACTGAACAACCTTCCCTTTGGATAAACAACCGAGAAGAGACAGAAAGACAATCGGCGGTATTCCCCATTGCAGCTCACCCTCAAGTTCAACAGACAGTTCAACAGATAGAAGCATCTTTTCACAACAATGAAAAGGAATACGCGTGTGCATAGATATGAAATTTTCGCAACAAAATTCTATCCATTGATTTAACCAATGTTTTGTTGTCACGTGAACAGGGCGGAGAGCTCTTTGTGCTCTTGACCTTAAATTCCACAGCACCAATCCAGATATTGCACAGAACAAGTGAGAAAGAAAACTATGGCAAGTGATCTTTGGAGGAAGAGATGCTGCATACACTCGCTGCTCTAGAATTCTTGGTTGGCAGTCT
The DNA here is from genome assembly GCA_030068105.1 of Sinentomon sp. SZTP_YWyxl. NCBI lineage: Eukaryota > Metazoa > Arthropoda > Protura > Sinentomata > Sinentomidae > Sinentomon > Sinentomon sp. SZTP_YWyxl. The sequence continues at coordinate 18,570 of JASGXE010017692.1, forward strand.
GAGATTTTCTGATTGTATTTTAGGGGATGCACCTAAATTTTTATTTTTTCATTATTTTTCGAGCTTGGAGGTTGGCATAAGACACAGGAACTCTTGACCCCATTTCACATGCAAATTTTTAATTGAATATCTACGTGTGTTACAGTATTGAGTTATTGAGATGCTAAAATGCAGTAAATGCTCATCATAAAACTAAGTTTTCCAATTGTAAATTGGCTCCAAATAAGGCCAATTTCACACCGGGTGGCTTACATTTTTGTCATAAGCACACAGAAGTCCAAAGAGGATGGTGATTGAGTCACATTTTGTGTTTTCTTTGTCATTGCTAATTGCCGTTTTCAAAGTGGGCTGGAAGTTCAGTGCATAAAATCAATTTTGTGCCTCAATTTATTGCATGCCTCAGGTTGTTGCTCAGATATGAAAATTGCAAAGCAGATTTTGTTCTGCCATGATGCACAGAAAAGAAGAAAAAGAATTCTATAAAAATTGAAAAAGCCATTTTTTAAATTTCAAATACATCCACTTAATTGCTTTGCATTGTGTTCATTTTTCTCAACTTTTTGGAAAAGGATAACCCGAAATTTGTCAACCAGCTTCCGTGAGCAGATCAGATCCAGCCCTGGCAAAGGGGGTGGTGAGGCGTGGCACACCTGTCGCATGCAGGGGTCCAGGAGTCTGGGAGACTCCTGCCCTCTGCAATGGTCGCTTGGGAACAGAGTCCCCCAGAAGTTGAAGAAATTTTGAAATTTTGGGTGCGAAATTGCAATTTTATGAAAAATTGGCAAAAGGAATATTTCCCTGACAAGGTGCGGGTCAGTCACCACTTCTCCTCCTGTGCCAAGCCCTGACCCATCTCAAAAATAAACAGCAAAAAATTAACGAGACAAACCTGGATCACTGGAAGTAGCCGCCTGATCATCGTCATGGCACTGTAATTCTTGAGCATCTAATGGGATGACAGCTGTTTTTCCAAACAGCATAAATCCTTCGTCAGAGAATGCGGCCTCAGCACAATCCTTCTCCTCTTCAACGATTTCAATCTGTTCTGTCTTCACTTCTGCCTTCACGTTCACTTGGTAATCACTGTCATCTTCAACATCAAGCTGATGTGCACCAGTCCCATCGTCCAACATATCACTAACTTCGGTGATCGAAAGTTTTTCAAGGCAGTAATCAACTCTCAACAACTCCATCAACTCTGAGAGGTCTGTATAATCCTCTTCTGTACAGAGTAATTCCCCAGTGTAGAGGAACTGGATCAACCGTGACAAGGACTCCACAGAGACATCAGGCATGATGATGTTGATTGGTTGGCAAATGTGAGCCAGATCACTAAAGATAGAGTTGATTAGTGAACTGAAAGCAAAAGAAAAAGTCAACCAACTCAAAATGTGAAACCAAAATCTGCAGTTCTCCATTTGGACCTGAAGTGAGAACTACCAGCCCCAGTTGGTCTTGCCCAAGGCCATGAATCGGGAAGGCAGACTTGCGTGTTCAGAAATTGAAAGAGTGCGGTGTGAAAATATTTTTGGCCATTTCAGGTAGTTGGCTGAAGAACATATACCGAACTTGGTACCAGTTTACTTTGCTGCCATGCTTCTCAAATGATAGGCTGTATCCACTCGTGGAAGAAATTGCAAAAGTACAATGGTTTCTCATTCGCCAGGGAAGTCTTCTTACCTCACAATAACAAAAAGATCGGTGAAGAACAGGGAGGTAGAGTGAATGGGAGAATTATATAACTGCATGTTGATCAGGGGATTTTGAGGATGCAGTCGTTCAAGAGCTGAAGCCTCGTAGCAAAATAATCTGGATTCTTCAAGCAACACTTTGAAATATTTCAATGCATATTTTTCAGAAAAATTTCACGGTTGAATTCGCAGAACACAGGTCTGTCGCCAATGCTTGGGCCTCAAAATAATCAGGTCTCAGCAGGGAAATACAAAAGAAAAACAGAATTTGAAGGAGCAATTGTCACAACAAATGAATAAAAATTGCATTTTTGTTTTTTAATTAAACTTAGACATGCAAGCAATTTATAAAGATGGAAAGGCCGACTCCTCGGCATACAATTTTATTGTTCTTGGCCGTCTGAAGTGAAGTAGAGAATGGTAATGTACGCCACTGTCTGAAGATGAGAATGGTAATGTCATAAACACCTACAGACATGCCAAGAAGGGGCAGGTCAGCAAGTTTTTCATTCGAGAGGAAAGATAGCTTTTATTTCTTCTTTAATTTCCTGAAATGAAAAATTGCAATACCAGGACAGACCAGACAAACACCGGGGAAAGATAGCTTTTATTTCTTCTTTAATTTCCTGAAATGAAAAATTGCAATACCAGGACAGACCAGACAAACACCGGCACCAACATCTGAGCCAGCTAAAGATTTTGACCAAAAGATTGCATCCTGTCCAAAGACGGTGGAAAAAAGTAAACAAAAACAAAAAAAAAAGACCTCAGCCAATTGCAAAAACCGAGCAAAACATTTACCAACCTGACAGTTCCAAGAACCAGTCTGTGTGCAAAGAGATCAGACCCATCATTGCAGACAATTCTGATGTCATGATCTGTTTCAGATGAAGTAGCTTTTAGTGCTTCATTGAAGATGGTATTTTCTTCATTAAAAAGTGTAATTGCTGAAGAGGCAGGTGCAGCCATTGCCAGATTCAGGCAAATTTAACAGCCGATAAAATGACCCTAAGAAAGCTCCTAGTATTTTAATATAAAAAATAAGAAAGATTTTGCAAAAGGTGTGGAGAAAATAACAGGACAATTCTTCGAAAGCGTGCCCTGAGAGCCTGAGGCTTCAAATCAGAATCTGTTCAAAGAAGAAAAAAACAGAGAGATGCTAAGAAGAAAATCAAACAGTGTAAAGGGTCAGACATTCGTTTTTTTTAAAGAATGGTGTGCAGGAGCATAGGATGGCCACAGATGCACCCGAGGCACGAAAATTCCTTGATTCTGCTGGCCCAACATGCGGGACGAATGCGTGTTTTTAGTATTCCCATCAGGTTCACATGATTGTTCTTTTTTTCTATGAATTTGTATGACCCATGCAGAAAGGAGATGAGATCGAGATTGCATAAGGGATGGAAGGAATGGGGAAGTGCATTTCATTTTTCACTTATCCCAAATTATTTCTCCCAGTCGACAAAATTCAACGAGTGCAATGAGTTAGGAGAAAAAGAGACCCTCCATGTTTGATTTCCGATGTGTGCAGTGCAGTGCAACCATGAAGTCCTTGCAGATAATTCTTATTCAGGATCACTGAAAAACTGAATCCACCCTCACACACGTGCAAGAACAAAAAAAATTACACAGAAACTGCTTCTTGAGGACTTGGGGACAAGGTTTTTTACAGAAAATGAGCTAGTGAATGATTGTTTTTTTTTGGGGTCATGGTGACACTAACTGACTTTTCATTATTTGGGGAATAATGGCGAGACGTAACATGCATGCCAACAGCAATGCCATCAAGTCAACCATGTCCATCAAAAGCCTTCAACATCGGCAATCCAACTGCCATCAAGTCTATGGTTTCCATCAAAAGTGTTTAATGGCAATCCCCTGCCTTTAAGATAACCATACCGTGTCCCTCAGAAGCATTTCATTGGAAATCCCAGTGCCATTAAGTCTATGGTGTCCATCAAAAGTCCTGCCATCAAGTCTACCTTACTGTGTCACTCAAAAGCCTTTCCGCTGGCAATCCCACTGTCATCAAGTCTGCCGTGCCATGTCCATCAAAAGTCTTTCATTTGCAATCTCACTGCCATCAAGTCTACGCTGTTTCATTAAAAGTCATTTCATTGGCAATCCTAGAGTTGCGCTGTGAATGGGAAATCTTCCAAATGGAATGGGTGGATTCGGAGTTGCATTGTGTATGGGGATTGGGCAGGATTTTCGTCAAAAAAAAAGTTGGAGGAAGCAGCCTGCGTGACACTGAATCACAGTTGAAATCCATCGCCAATGTATTTCAACAATGGATCGCCAATGGATTTCATTTGTTGGCTGGCACAATAGAGATTAGGGCTGAGCCGGTACCAGTTACCGGTTACTGGTACCGGACCGGCATCAATGGTACCGGCACCGGCGGGTATATGTCCCTTTGGTACCCGCCGGTACTGGCACCGGTTGGGCAGGCGGCAACCAACGTGCAGTGGACAGCACAGCACCTCGAAATGTGCTCTACAGCCCACAATTCCATCGCCTCAACTGATTGAAGTCAGCTTTCTGTCTCTGGCTTTTTTATGCACCTGAGAGGCATGAGTGGGAGGAGCATGCAGTTGAAACCAAATGCATTTCACAAGCCCCGCCCATTTGACCCAGACTCTTGGCAGGCCCCTCCCTCTGGGGCTCCACCAAGCATAATAAAAGCGGGATGCAAGTGCTGCAGTCGATCAGTTGGGACGCAGCAATCAACGAGCATGCAAGCAATCCTGTTCAACTGGAAGTCGTTCAATTGTCCTGCTGCTGTTGGTTAGTGGTCGGCAATAATGCAGCACGATTCTCTATACTGCTCTGCAGGCCATTCAACTGCTTGCTTCTGCTTTTTTGGAATTTAACATGATTTACCATGCATTCGAATCTTTTGAAAAAAAACGAACTTCACAGAGGCAGGGTTGGCAAATATTTTCGACAGGATGATCCAGGTGGATGTAAAATATCAGATCGCCGTCAACGCGATTGTCGTGCTCGGACATCAAGCTTCTCAACTGGACACGCCAGGACTCTGCGCACTTTCGTTTTCCAACTCCCAGCTTCGCTCTTTTGCCTTGTTCTATGGAAATCGCCGAATCCAAAACAGCAGCTCCCCAAAGAGCAAAAATGTATCCGACTGGATGCGCCAGGACGAAAACATCTGTTCTCTGCCAATGGGACTCTTGTCCGCTGAGAAGCTTCTCGACTGGATACGCCAGGACTTTTTCGCAATTTCGTTTTTTTTTTTGCTTTTGGTCTTTGGCATTCTTGCCTGGCACTCTGGTAGCATGCAGTCTTTTTCTGAAGAAAGGACTTCCAAAGAGCGGAAAGATTTTCGACTGGATCTGCCAGGACGCAAAATATCGGCTCTCCCCCAATGAGATTCTTGTTTTTCAGACATCAAGAATCTCGACTGGATACGCCAGGATGTTTCAGCACTTTAGTTTTTCAGATCATCCTTTCAGTTTTTGGCCGCAGTTCGGTGCCTGCTCTCCATGAATTTTGGCTGTGGAACCACAAAGGCAGCGAATACAATTTGCAAAATTTCTTTGTTTGCCCCTGCGATGATGGAATGGAAGTTGGAACACACTAGCTTGGCAGGAAGCAACCCTCAATGCAAAAGACTCTGTTTGAGGATTTCTTCAAAATGGACGTTTTTCCCCGCCACGCAATGTTTTTTTCCCACAAATTCTTTTGCTTTTTCCCACAAATTCTTTTGCAAGCCCCACTTCGAAGTTGCTGTTTTTCTTTGCAGGGTAGATGCCTATTTAGGAAAATCAGATTTCACTTGCAATTAATTCCAAAGATGGCGCTGTTTGAGGATTTGCATACGTTTAGCTGGCATGTATCAAATTGAATGCCATTTCTTGTTTTCAATTTGCCTGAATTCGATTGTGCATTCGAAAAATCGTCCATCAAGCATCAATGAAAATAGATAAAAAAAAATCCATAGAGGTGTTACCTGGCAGTAAATCCATAGAGGTGTTACCTGGCAGTATCAGCGCCGGAAGTCAGAAAATAGTTTCAGCTATAGTTAATTAATAGCTCCTCTTGCCAATTTAGCAAAAATCATCTTTCCTGTTTGTCCCGGCCTTCTATGGGCCACAGTGGACCCGTAAAGCCTTGCATTGCACTTTCTTGGGGCGTGGGTCTGCTGAGGGGGTATCCTCTCCCTTCCTTCTGATCCTAACCTTTTCCTTCCTTTCCTTATTCCCACATCCTGCCGAAACAAGTCCAGGCCATATAAAAGCCTGGCAACGTTCAGTCTGGAGCACAAGTGCTTTTAGCTCAAGCTCCATTACCTTCTCTTCGGAGAAGGATCCTGGCCTTCGACCCCTAATCAACCCCCCTTGCCAATTTAGCCCCCCCATCGCCCTGTAAAACCAGCATCTGGTACCGGTACCGGAACCGCAGGTACCACTAGGTACCGGTATTGGCACCGGGAAAAAAGTGGCACCGGCTCAGCCCTAATAGAGATGCTGTCATGTCTTTCCGTGGAAACATATCCAGCCAAATTCAATTGGTCACCATGGTACTCTTCATCTGCAGCAAATTTCAGCAACAGTTATCAATGAAGCACTAAGCATGCTGAGTCTGCCCTCAACAATCATAAACAAAAGCTGCATCCCTCTACAGCCTACCAATACACCACAGGCGACCGCACAAGAAGGAATCACTGAGCAAAAAACTTCATTACATGTACTGCATATCAATGTCAATGACCCCTCAAAATCACAAAATATTTGCGAAATATGCGGCAATTCCATCTCGCCTTGTCCGAACTCAAGGTTGCATGATCTAGGGGTGCCATGCAAGATTGGGAATAAATGTCACCCCAACGTAGATGTGAACTGGAATGGCTACTAGTACCCAGATTTTTGCCAGTAATAAATTCCGAATTGAACATTTTCCAAAACATTTCGTGTACACACTCAATTTCCACCCACTACGGAGAACTTTCCTGGCCAAGTTGTCAAGCCCAAGACACTGAGAAAGCCCTAAATATGCACATGCAGGGATATGTTCAAACAATTGTGTCATCACATTACCCCAAATCTGCGCACGAGGGCATAACATCTCACATTTTTCAACAAATCGACACAAGGATCAGTATTTCCAGGAAGTTGTGAATTCGGGAAAGAACTGCCCCCAACGTCAAGAAAGAATGATTGCTTGAAAACTACGTCACTTCAACGAGTAGTACCACAGGCCAAATTTGGCCCGACATGTGTCAGCAACAAAAAATAAAAATTAAAAATAAAAAATAAAAAAGAAGAAGAAACCCAAATGTGAACTGTGAGCGCAGGTGATTGGCATTATTTTTGTCTTCAGCCCGCCCTTATATCTTCAGCCTCCTCCTTTTTCTGCAACATCTTACGGAAGATTCCCTTGCTTTAGCATGACATCAGGCAGTACAGACAGCAAATAATGATGGCTCAAAGCAGCACAGCCACAATTTTTGATCAATCAATTCATTTGTTTAACATGAAAATTTCGAGCGATCATCATGTCTGAAATTCTTGATGGGTATCGTGCAAATTAGTGTACAAATTATAGGCGAGAATTGTGGACACAAAATGCAAACAGAACTAAAAGATCTTTTCGGTAGCATGACGACGTTTCTCATGCCGAATCCAATTGCCTTTCTTCGTGAACTTGTAAGGGCAATATCGACACTGAAACGGCTTCTCTCCCGTGTGCCTCTTAATGTGGTCATTAATGGCTGTCCAATAACAAGTGGAAAACTGGCAGAAATTACAATAATGTCGTCCGGATACGATATCCTTGCTGCTGAATTCTCGATTTGAAACCAGTTGGCCAGACTGGGTGGTGAACATATTGCCATCTGAAATTAGAATTGAAAAGCTGAATACTAAGAACACAAGCTATCTGGTGTTTATGACATAAATTTGGACATATAATTAAATGTAAAATTAAACATTTTAAGTGGGTGAAGATCAAACAAGTTGCAAAAGCGGAATCAATACAGGATGGTTGCAGGTTCCTCTATTTCCACTCGTCTTATTGGTGGAACACTCACTGACTTCGTAATGATCTCCAGTAGGGTGAATGCAAACTTTCGACACCCTGACAGTTCCAGAAGACCCGCACTGTGTTTTGCACGTTTCTTGAAAAAAAAAAAATCTGCAAAAACAAAGCAAATAGACAGCGGCATTAGAGCCGTTTTCTAAAAATTCTATTGATTATTATTATTATTATTATTATTATTATTAGTTTTAATTTGCATGGATTTCTCCTGCGCAAATTACAATGTGGATAGCACAAACAATTGCAACCAGAAGGCATTGTCATAGTGTGACGCAAAGACAACATGAATCAAAACAACGTGTAATTTATCCAGACAGGATAAAAACTAGATTAATTCGTCCCTGTTAATATTTCTCTTAAACGTGTCAGCACTTATATCACTAGCATTGCCAAAGACCACAGGGCTCAAAGCATTCCATTCCCTTACCGTCCTACAACAAAGAATACTTCCCCACATCTCTGCGGGCAATCTTTGACCGGAGTTTAAAATTGTGATCATGCCTGCCCACGTAGTTAGGGGGGAACAGATATTCTTTTAGGTCTGACCATCCGCCAACGTTATTAAGGCAGTGAAACAACCCAACCAGTCTTGGGTTGCTCTACGTTTGATAGCGAAGACCATCCTAAGTCAGACAACAAAGATGTGATGCTGCTGGGGAAAGAGTAGCATCCAGTCACAAAGCGAGCTGCTCTTCTTTGGACTCTTTCCAGTTTTTCAACATGAATCAGGTGATATGGATCCCATGCAGCTGATGCGTACTCGAGAAGGGATCGGACCAGTGCAAGGTAGATTTTTCCTTCACCACTCTACTCGCTCTATGGAAGACCCTTCTAAAAAAAATCAATGCTGAATTTGCTTTGTTTACTATCTTATCAACATGCTTACCCCAATCCGATGTCTTTGAGAAGGTAACTCCTATGTATACCGTACTATCTGAGAAGGGCAATTCAACATTTGACAAAAAATATTTACCAACAACAGGATTAGACTTGTTAGTAAAGGATAACAAAACACATTTGTCAACATTAAGCCTCATGCCGGATGATCTGCACCAATTTTTAACATCACTCAGATCAGCTTGAAGTCGTCTCGTATCAGATAGTTGAGATATCTCATTCTATGACACAATCGTCAGCAAACAAGAAAGCGCTGCATTGAAGCTTCCCTGGGAGAAATGAAATGAAATGAAGCTCGATTATTAGCCGTCTGACGACGCATACGAGCCAGAAACGAATCGAACGGTCCTAGCAAGCTAGAATACCCTCCGACCATCCCATGTATGTTGTCGAAAGACGGCTTTAATCCTGTACCAGACAAGACCGCCAAGAATAACGTGGAACAGACAAACTAACCATATCATTCTGTGGATGCTTCTGTTGTGCTGCCTTCCTGAACCATTTATAAGGACTATTGTATGCCTCCTGCATGATTTAGTCAAACCTCTGTAGGAATGCTTTCTTACCTACCTTCCTAAACTCCCCTGAAATAAGAAGAGAGAAAAGAAAATTCCATTAGAATCAATCAACTAAAGAAACTTAAACCTGTTGAGTCTGCATCACAGCAGGAGGAAATCATCGAACAACTGGTAACCATCAAACAAATGGCAGAATCTCTTTTCTTGGCATCAGAGGGCGGAGAGAGCTAATACCTCAGGATGTTCCCCCAGTCCGAGGTCCTGGTTGATGCGTTCACCCTTGATCTGTCTGAATCCATGTTCTCGCCTTAGTAATTTGATCATTCTTGCATCTGACCATCAATCTATCAGTCGACTTTGGTTATCGTCGACAAATATCAAAGCACCCAAGTGTACCAACTCGAGACTTGTCATAGTAACCTCCTCAGACTCATAGTAACCTCCTCAGACAAACACCAATCACATAATTGGGTTTTCTCTTGTTTTCAACAACTAGCGTGATATCAACAGCTCAGACCAGGGTCAAAAGGAGCGACAGTTCCCTCGCAGCTTACGTAACTTGATGTCTTCAGAATACAAATTCCCTGACAGTAGCAAATAAGGCCGAAGTGCAACTCCCTATTGCGTACCTCCAGTCAGGGTCCCCAGCCCATGCGCAGCCCATCTTGTCAAATTAAATCTGTTTCCAGTTAACAGATCGTGATCCATGAAAGTATCCTTCCCTCTGATTCCTCATCTGCTTCTGTAATATAAGGGCACTGGCCATACAGACTACCTCGTGAAGCACATAGCAATCTCAGATCAATTGGCACATCCTCTCTCGCCACTCGACCTTCCCACCAGGCCGCACCCGAAATTTCTGGATGATCTCAGGCACCACGAGCACAACTCTGGCTCGCGCCCTTTGATGGTGTGGGACTCACTCACTCCCCATTTTTCCGGGCTTGTGACCGGCAACACTAGCGGAAAGCACGATCGTGACCCATAAACGGTCCCAACCATGCCCCCGCTAGTGCAGGCTGGGTTAATTGAAGCTTCCCTGGGAGATCATTCATGAAAATGGAAAACAATATTGGGCCAAGGACACTCCCCTGGGGAACACCCGAAGACACCCCACCCATTCCAGAAAAGCAATTATTCAGAGAAACTTGCTGCGTGCGATCAGTGAGGAAATCCCTTATCCAATCCAGCACCACCTCATTTATCCCTAGCCTCATCAGTTTACCAATTAGAGCAAAATGAGGGACCAAGTCAAAAGCCTTCTCGAAATCAATGAACACTGCATCTACTTGGCCCCCTCTATCAAGAACCTCTGAAACATATTGGGTGAAAGTGACCAATTGTGTCTCACAAGAAAATCCTCGACGGAAACCGTGTTGGTTAGGATAAAGGTATCCAGTAACATCCAAAAAATCACAAAGATAATCTTTTATCAAATGCTCAGCTAGCTTACAACATCCACTAGTAAGACTTATTGGTCGATAACATGTGGGGGATTTTGAGTCGCCCTTTTTCTGGACAGGACAAACAAATGCGTGTTTCCATCTGCTCGGAAGTTTACCAAGATATAGAGATTTTTGAATAATTAAAGCAAGAAACGTGGCAAAAACAGATGGAAATAGCTTAATAAACTTAAAAGAAAAAGCATCAGTGGTTAAACAACTGGAATTTGGCATCTTCCTAATCCATCTCTCAACCTTAGAAACAGATGCCAAGTCACAGATAAATTCAAGGTGCTGGTCATGCCCAGTTCGAGGATATTGGTATAATGGCAAAAGGGTGGAAGGTTCAAATATGTTAACAAAATGTTCATTCAGCAAATTTGCCTTGTCAACATCGGAATGCACAATATTTCCTTGACAATCAATTAGACACATTGATGTTTGAAGGATATTGCATCATCAATGTTCACTCAAATTTGGCCACCTTGCTCAAACAAAAAAAATTTGTATCATCAGTTTTGGTTTACTCCCCCTGCCAGTTAACCTTTTCCCGGTCGGAGTCTTTTAAAAGATGATTTTGGGAGCCGCAAGATGGACGCTCATTTTCCAAAAAAAAATGCGATTTTTCATGTTTTGGTCAATCTCAAACTTCAATTAGTGGGATTGAAAATATATGGATCGTCTTAAAAAGACTCCGACTGGCAACCTTGAGGCAGACTAGCGACCGGGAAATGGTTAATGTCCCACAAATTCACACTGGGCAAGAGGGCAAGTTTGCGCAACCTCCAAAACATTTTGTCCCACATATCATCTTGAACTCTGTTGGTATCAAAAGAGCATCGTATCATATGATAGTGATGGCTTTCATAAAGTAAAGAAACAGTAATGCACCTCAATCAGGAATTGCAGATCCAAGTTGATCAGCTAATCAAACAAACCTGGATCATAGGAGGAAGGCTTATCTGCATTCTGGCAGCCAACAGGTGTGACAGCCGTTTTTCCAAACAAGAGATATCCATCGGCAGAGAATGCACTTTCTGTGCATTCCTCCTGGGCATCCATTTCAGTCATTTCGGTTTTCACTTCAGCTTTCACAATCACTTGGCAATCACTGTTGGATTCAACATCAAGTTCATGCACCAAAGCATCACCATTCAAAGCATCACCAACTTCAGTGATTGATAGTTCTTGGAGGCAGTAATCAACTCTCAAGAGTTCCATCAATTCAGAAATGTCAGCATAATCCTCCTCCGTGCAGAGTAATTCCCCCGTGTAGAGGAATTGGATAAGGCGTGACAATGAGTCCACACTGACGTCAGGCATTATGATGCTGATTGGTTGACAGATATGAGCCAAATCACTGATGATGGACTTTACCAAAGAGCTGAAATGAAAAAATTCGAAATTCTGAGAAAAACATGCAGCTAATCTCATTTCTTGATGAGATTGGAGCTCTCCACTTCTGCCACAGTGAACAAGCAACAGATATATAAAAAATAATCACCTGACTGAATAGATTTCGCCAACTGATTGCTTTGACATCAGCAGCAAAGAGGTTCTCTTCCGAGCGAGTTTCAGAGAAGAACCTCAATGGTTTTGATGTCATCCTTATATGATTACTACATCGAGTCAGGTGATTTGATTTTTCTGAATCTATTGTTTGTTCACCGTGGAAGAAGTGCTGAGTACTGTCCTCCTCAAGAAAAACCATGCCATCTGCGTGATTCAGGACATCTCAATTCAGCCATGTCAATTGCAAGCAAGACCCTATAAGTTCCAGGTTTGGTTTATGAACTAGTTTATGAATCACTGTCGAGCACTTCTGGTGGTGAAGCTTGTGCGTGCTGATTTGTGCATTTTTGGTGCGACTGGATATGGAGGCATGTGGCGTTCGACAAGTGGCTGCCCTGAAGTTCTACACATGCCTTTAGCCGTCGGAGAAGGTTGCGGAACACAACAGTCTTCGCATTTTCTGGGAAATGGTCTAACAGCAGTCATTCTTTGATGAAGGCCGGCCCTGGATTCTGGCATGCCGGGTGGATGAAGTGCAGCTTCCATGAGATAGCTCCAAAGGAAGAAGTCTGCTGGGGTTAGGCAGGAACTGAGAGCTGTCAGTTGGAAAAGGGAAAGTGGTGTTGCGCGAAATAGGTAAGCTGGTTCGGGAATTCATGGGGCGGGAACTTCAAATTGTCGCAGCCAACATGCGATGCGTTACCATCTTGCTGAAACCATTGCTGCTTTGAGGCCAAGCTCCTGGCAGACAAGGGACAGTTCAGCCACAAACGGTTCTGAGGACTGTTATCTGCAAGCAGCCGCCTTTACGGTTTATCTGCGGTTAACCAGCACAGCGAAAAAGGAACAAATCGGCATGCACAAGTTTCACTATACTTTTTATTGGATCACCCTAATCAATTGCATGCCGTTCACATGGAATGGCAAATGACGATGATGAATGTGACTGATCTTTCTTCAACATTTTTTTTTTCAAAACAGCTACGGGATGTTAAATTCTGACGGTGATCATTACAAGAAAAAAACACGTGCTTACCTCATTGTTCCTAATATCAGCCTGTGTGCAATCAAATTGGACCCATCGTTGCAGACAAATCTGATGTCATGATCACCTTCAGAGGAGATGGTTTTCAGAGCTTCGTTTAAGGTTGTATTATCTTCATTGAAAAGCGTAATTTCTGACAAGGCAGTCATCGCCAGTTTGACACAAATTAGAGGCAACAGCGCTATTTGAGAAATTCTAATATTCTTTCAGAGCGATTCCTGAATATTTAATTGCAACAGCTTTAGTTTATTAAATGTTTCCTAAATTTTAATTTGAGAACAGAAAAAAATAATCGTTAGACAAACAACGCCTCTTCAGCAACCCCCCGGAAATGTCCACTGAAGAAAGAATTAAAGTCTTTCGTTCTGAGCGTAAGACTTTCCTGGAGGTTGCTGTATGGGAATTGTGCGGAAATAGGCTTTCAATCAACAATGCCAACAACAGAACTGTATATCTTAGGCTGTAAAAACAGGCTGGTGGTGCTGGATAAAAAACAAAGACACAAAACACTCACTGGATCGATTTCGATGACTGTTATGGCATCCTCCTCAACTTGTTGCAAGTTTCCCAAGATGGATATTACACTACAAATTTGCTATACTCGTAAATTTCCAAATTTCGTTCCTCGACCTCAGTTCAGTGCCAAGCATCCTTTGTCCAGAGCCTCCGAAGAAATTTTAACAAATAACCAACTTGCCCACGGGTTAAAATACCACCGATCTATAGTTCAATTACAAATCACACTTATCTTTTATTTTGCAAGTTATTTAAAAGTCATATCAACAGTCGAAAATGAATACTCCCACCATAAACGTCCACGTTTTGTGTTTTGTAGAAAGAAGATAACAGAATAAATAACACAAAATTCATGTTCTTTTTTTTTTTGGAGTCCTCTATTTATTTGGGACATGTTTCAGAGGCATGGCTCCCTCATTTATGAAGGATTGGACATGCCACAATTTGTGCAAAGGAGCTCACCTTGCAACAGTTAATAGTTTCCTACATCTTTACGGAGGTTAGCCTTTTGTTGCAAATGGCAAAATAGACGATATAAAATCACATCCAAAATCGGTTAGGTAGATCCAAAGAGATCTAGAATCATAAATTATGAAAGGTAAATTGCAAAAATGACGTAACGTTTGCATTTTGATACTATGCAGGGAAATTGTTGGGAAACTGTTAACACTAACAAAAAAGAACCATTTTGCTTTTAGCCCCATTTTGCTTTTAGCCAGTCTTGGCTTGCACAAAACACAA
>JASGXE010017693.1:0-30000 GCA_030068105.1 Sinentomon sp. SZTP_YWyxl
CAGAAAAGGCAAATTCATTTTCACCCCTTAATTATTTCGACCCCAAATTCGACCCCAATTTTTCGACCCAGACCCCAAAAAATTTCCCGCGTTTATGTACACACATCATTTTGGGCCATGCTGATTGCAGCTTTTGACAATTATTTTTATTCTTTCCGCGGAAAGGACAATTTATTATTTTTCGACGACCCCTTAAAATTTCCGCGTTATGCTACACAGATCATTTTGGCGATGCTGATTGCAGCTTTTGACAATTATTTTTATTCTTTCCGCGGAAAAGGACAATTTATTTTTTTTTTCGACCCCTCTTAAAATTTCCCCTTTTCGCGTTATGCTAGTACACATCATTTTGGGCCATGCTGATTGCAGCTTTTGACAATTATTTTTATTCTTGTTGCGGAAAGGACAATTTATTTTTCGACCCCCTTAAAATTTCCGCTTTATGCTACACACACACATTTCATTTTGGCCATGCTGATTGCAGCTTTTTAAACAATTATTTTTATTCTTTAATCTATTTCCTTTTCCTATTCTTTTCGGAAAAGGACAATTTATTTTTCGACCCCTTAAAATTTCCGCGTTTCTGCTACACACATCATTTTGGGCCTTGCTGATTGCAGCTTTTGACAATTATTTTTATTCTTTCCGCGGAAAAGGGCTGCTAATCCATTTATCGACCCGCAAAAAGTTCCGAATTTGTGGAGCACACATCACTGAATAACAAAATTTTTGGGCGAACTCATTTTCAAATAATAAATTGAATTAAATTTTCAAATTATATTCGTATGTAAAAAATTGCAAAATATCGAAGAATGATAAAAACCACCAACTCAAACGTTTCAAAAGAGTTCAATATAGCAAGATTTAGCTAGACGTTGCTGAAAATAGAGACGATGAGGGAAAGATTAAAGGTGGACTCAGGCAACTTGTTCCACTCACAAGCTTCCTGGCCATGAAGGCATATTTCCCCGCACCCCCTATGAAACTCAACTGTTTTATCTTGATGGCATGATCATTTCGGGGCATGTGTGAAGCTGGCAGCCCAAGTGAATGAACATTTGCTCCATTTGAATGAACTTGAAAGGAAGAACTGCGAAAGAACCGAATGTAACCTTTTCTTTTTTCTATGGCGTCAGCCGTTCTCCTGCGATTGACACCCAAAGATCGGGCTGCCATCTTCACACCAGCAGCCTAACTAAATGAATTTTTGCTCTAGTTGAGTGAACTTTGTAGGACTGCGAATGAACCTAATGTAACTTTTATTTTATCTCTCTGCGGGAAAGATCGGGGTGCAAGCTATGCACGCACTCTCAAATCCTATGGATGGTCCTGGCGCAACAAGACGAGGGAATATTTTTATTTTGCTCATGAAAAACATTGGTTAGATTTAACCTAACCATGGTTTTTTTGGTTAACCTTGGGTAGGTAAGTTGGGTTTAGTTGCCGAATCAAACGCAACGCAGATTTTTCAAGCAAAGGCACAATACTGTCGACTGGTTAAACCAGGACATTATCTCTATTGTGATAAAGTGTGGCTGCGAAGCTGGCTCCCCAATTTTAGGGGGTCAATAATTGTGGGAGAATCCAGAGAAAGAAAAACAAAAAGTCACGTTCGGTTCATTAGCAGGTCTACAAAGTTTATTCAATGAAACAAAAGTTCATTCACTTGGGCTGCCAGCTTCACACACGCCCGACCTTTGGGATTCAATTGCAGGAGAACGGTTCACCCCAGAGAGAAAAAATAAAAACTTTCATTCGGTTCATTCGCAGTTCTAAAAGGTTCATACAAACGGAACAAAAGTTCACTTAGTTGGGTTGCTGTTGCAAAGTTGACTGCCCGACTCTAGGGTGTCAGTTGCTGGGTAACGGTTGACCCCAGGGAGAAAAAAAGTTCCGTTCGGTTAATTCGCAGTTTTATACAAAAAAATTCCTTTTCAGCTGGAATAAAAATAATTGTCAAAAGCTGCAATCAGCATGGCCCAAAATGATGTGTATAGCATAAACGCGGAAATTTTAAGGGGTCGAAAAATAAATTGTCCTTTTCCGCGGAAAGAATAAAAATAATTGTCAAAAGCTGCAATCAGCATCGCCCAAAATGATCTGTGTAGCATAAACGCGGAAATTTTAAGGGGTCGAAAAATAAATTGTCCTTTTCCGCGGAAAGAATAAAAATAATTGTCAAAAGCTGCAATCAGCATGGCCCAAAATGATGTGTGTAGCATAAACGCGGAAATTTTTTGGGGTCGAAAAATTGGGGTCGAATTTGGGGTCGAAATATTAAGGGGTGAAAATGAATTTGTCCTTTTCTGCGACATATTTATTTTATCAGAAGCTGGAATCGAAATGGGTTGACGGCCTTCACCCAGAGGGGGTTCCCTTGGCCGTACGACCTTCGGCCAGGGGAACTCCCCTGGTCGAAGTCGGGAACCCCCTCCGGTCGAAGGCCAGCTGGCCTTCAACAGGGGGATCCCTGGCCGGTCTTCGACCGAGGATACCCTGATGTTCGACCAGAGGAGTCCCCTTGACTACGAACTGAGGAGGTACCCCTGGCCGAATGCCAGGGGATTCCCTGCTGAGGGGGTTGTGTCTGAGCACTTTTATTACAGTAACTTGATGTAACAAGTGATATACTGTGACAATAAATTACTATTTCAATAAAGTTGCCAGAATACCAAACCACAAACAAGCCAAAAATTTGAAAGTCAAATGTTTATATGAATAACAAACAGGTAAAAAAATTTCAAACAAGTAAGGTATGAAAACTGCAACAGCACTGCAACAAAACGCTGGAACATAAGTGGTCAGGCACAACTCTAGAAAACACAAAAAACGAAAAAAACAAGGACAGCGGTGTTTTTCGTGGCCACATTTTCCTAAATGTATGCACGGCATGGTTTATGAACCCTTCTCTAGAGGCAAAAAACTCATGTGACATAAGCTGCGGGATTTAGATAAATTCAAGGCCAGTCAATTGTTATTGCTGGTTATAATGTCGGATCAGTGACCGCTAATTGTGTGCATCAGGCTTTCAGTGAATGATTCTCCACACGGAAAGGGGAATAAAAATCCGTGCTTTCTATGTATATATTCGAATATGCAAAAATACTCGATACCTTAAATTTTAATGTACCTTGGAACAGTAATCCATGAAGTCATCTCTTGAAACAACACCGTCGTGGTTGACATCTAAATGCTGCGGAATAAAAATCGAAATAAGTTATATTCCTGCGAGGTAGTTCATGTAGAGGTAAGTCAGTTATGAAATCCGGGCGGGACCTGACGTCACTGTCACACAAGCGGCAAGCGCAGCTGAAGGTGAATTGCGGACCGCGGTGCGAAGTATACAGAAAGTCATTTTTCTTCTTGAACCAGCGACGGATTTTCATGAAAGTTTTTGTGGTACAAAGCTGAAAAAAATGACGATTTCAAAAATGTATATGATCCCAAACTTTCTCTGCTGCGAGCAAACTCCCGAAATCATTTGAGGAACAAATGCGTTCAAGTCAAGATGGCAACAAATTCCGGGCCCCTGCCAGAAACCTTCAACGATTGTGCGATTTTTTCCGTTGCAACATGGTTACCATCTGTGGAAAAGTTGTAGAGGAAGCTTCCAGCTTTCCGCTGACACCAAAATCATTGAATTTGGACGTCATTTGACCATTTTATCGAGAGAAATAACGCGCCATGGAGCACAATTTTATTTTAGAGACCACAGCACACGACATAAAAAAATTCGTATGCTCACAAGTGTTGCCAGGACTTTTTCGCAGAAAGTCCTCAAAATTGAATATACTTTATGTTTTGGTACTCACTTTTGAAATATATCGAAGGACTATGCAACACTGCCCGCCGAGCGCCAAAAGTATTCGAACACATGGGTTCATCATTGACTGGGGGTCAATAATTCCAAATGGCATCAATCACAGCAAAACGCATGACGCTGATCTCGCATAAAAAACGTAAAATGCAAACTTGGTGCAACAGTTTGCAAAAACATTGACCCCCGAAAGTCTTCAAATGTTCCACAAATATCAGGGTTTATACCCACATGCGACATGGTCATCATTACCTTGCTAATTTTCACGAATTGATCGGTCGGTGAAAAGACAAGGTGAAAAGTAATGCAATCAACTTTTTGGAGAGAGTAAGGAACAAAAAAACAGTTGGCAAGGAGAACTCTTTTGGTGCTTCGTTTTTCTGTTTGGGATCTCAGAGGATCAGACAAACTTGACAAAGCACACGGCAATTAACGGTTGGCACAGAGTCCCTTTTAAGCAGAGGCTTCGGTTTTGATCCAACCAATTCAGCCTTGAAATCCCTTTCTAAAGCTTCAGAAGGAAAATGCTTTGAGCAAACAAAGGCGTTGTCGACGCTGAACGGGTCCTTGCGTTTGCACTTGTGAATCCACGTTTCACGGACTTTCGGATCCTTGGGAAATCTGTGAAAACTTCGCCCGAGCAGATTATTTCTTGACGAAACTTCAGAATATGCAACGGCGCAGACCGTCATTTTTGCAACATTTGACGACACCAAACAGCAACAAAAAACAATGCTCCTCGCGAAAACATTAACGTGTCCACCCACGTTAATGTGTCCACTGAACTGACAAGCTTGGTGGTGAAGATGACACCCTCACCTCTTAGAGCTCTGTCTAATTAGCGGCTGGAGCTTGTAAGCTCCGAATTTGCAGAACAGCGATTAAACTCAACGAAACTTTGTTGAACAAACCAAACCCAACCTAACCACCCAAATTCAACAAACCTCGCCCAAGATGACCAAACCCAGCCAATTTGAACAACATGTCGAAACCGACATCCCCAAAATTACATTCGGATCTTCCGAGCTTCAGCCATTTCTCTCTGTCTGCTCTGTGCTGCTTTCCGCAGCGAAAAACCGAGAATCGCAACATTTGACGTGTGTTGTGTTCCGCACGAAGTGTTGTGTTCCGCACGTTCTGGGCCCAAAACAGAATCATGCTTCCATGGCGCGTTATTTCTCTCGATAAAATGGTCAAATGACGTCCAAATTCAATGATTTTGGTGTCAGCGGAAAGCTGGAAGCTTCCTCTACAACTTTTCCACAGATGGTAACCATGTTGCAACGGAAAAAATCGCACAATCGTTGAAGGTTTCTGGCAGGGGCCCGGAATTTGATGCCATCTTGACTTGAACGCATTTGTTCCTCAAGTGATTTCGGAGTTTTGCTCGCAGAAAGTTTGGGATCATTATACATTTTTGAAATCGTCATTTTTTTCAGCTTTGTACCACAAAAACTTTCATGAAAATCCGTCGCCTGGTTCAAGAGAAATGACTTTCTGTATACTTCGCACCGCGGTCCGCAATTCACCATCAGCTGCGCTTGCCGCTTGTGTGATACAGTGACGTCATTTTGTGCTGGCTCGCACGCTCGGAATTAATAACTGCCGAACCTCTACATATACAACCTCGATATTCCTGCACAAAACGCACTGGTCAAACATTCAGCTGTGAACGAAAAATGAATGATCGGGCGGTGCATTGAGACGGCGTGCTGCTGTTCTGAATGAAAACAGATAAACTTTTTCATCCGGTTACTTTTGCGCCAAAAATACCTAACACTAAAAATACCTAAATGCCCTAACCTGATGCGTGTGGCTAGCTTTTAGAATGAATTTCGAATTTTCAGCTTGTTTTGGGATAAGTGAAATATTTTCCAGTGATAAACAATTTCTGACCTCGCAGTTCGGAAAATCAGCATTTCACTTTTCAGTCATGCAATTTTTTTTCATTTTAGACTTTCCCTGAAATTCATTCAGCTAAAAGAAATTGTGGTGTCTGAAATTTTTTCCTTTCATTTGAAAACAGAGCGCTCGACTTGTGCATATTTCCTTTCTTCTGAGAGTGGTACAATTCTCCTTATTGCCTTGTGCACTGCATGCAAATTTTCCTGACAAACTTTTTACTGCAATAGTGCGCATGGTAAAAACTTTAGTGCAGTGATAACTCGCGCGACATTGGTATCATCAACACACAGAGAAGATTATAACACACAGTGAAGGCAGTGTGTTCCAATCTTTGACTGCGCTTCCGAAGTTCTCCGTATTTCATATGACATGCCAACTATTTTTTGCATGAGTGGGAAACAATGTCAGGGTCGCCGGTTTTCAAACCCTGCCGCGATTTTAGATGACAGGCCGGGTCCCCCAGTAAGCATTGTTTTTTTTTCGAGAGGGGACACAGTTGCGTCGGGTACAGAATCTTTATAGGTAAGAAAAAAAGTATTTCTTTCTTGCGAGTACAGGGCCCCAATCTAGCATTCTTGCACAAAACGCTCTCTCAATCAAAAGTCGCGGCACGGTTTGTAAAAACGCGTCCGGGTCTAAGGCATAACGCCGATAGGCTCGGCAAGAAACAACAACGACAATTTCAAAGATCGAAGTCAGTGGTAAATTTGGCAAAGTAGAGAGAGATGCGATAAGTTCTTGTAAAAATTACAGCACTCTAACAATCATACACTCGAGATATATTTGTACGTCAAAAATATATCAAAATGCGCGTATCAACCAGTGATTCTTGACGAATAACTTTTACAAATCACTCGGGAAAATTGGCTGTAACATGTTGGGCACAAAATTATTCTGGCATTCACTCAAAAAATAGTGAAGTTTCTTCACATCATTGCGAACCTTTTTACTCCTGCGACTTGGGGTCAACAAATACATGGGCCTGTCAACATGGTTTTGGAGGGTCAACACAAATTTATTTCTCATTGCCAATTTTGGGAGTGTGAGCAGGTAATTAAATGGCGCCCACTATAGCCCAAAATCCACATTTCACCTAGATTGAATAGGTATACTCCCGAAATGATTTCCCTGTGGAAATTATTTATAAAATGCACTTTGCGTAATTCGCAAACAAAACTCTTATCCCTTACAAGATGATATTAGGGGAAACGGATCGGCAGTTTTAGCATCACGGCATCGCGAAAGAAACCTAATTAGGATTCTCCTGGGAGCTGAGGCACTGCACGCTTCGGCAGATAGCACCAGGAAAGCGGAGGGAAAATAGAGCCTCAACATTCTGAGCTATTCTTATCTGGGACGTGTTTTCACTTACGTCGAGGATCAGATTGCAATTAAAAGCCAAAACGGGTTGATCAGAATCCAATTTCCAACGAAAACGAAAACATGGGCGGCCTCCTGCCGCGATATCGATTTGTGTTGTTCAAAAACACGCGTAATCAAGATGGGCCTTGTCGTGTTGGAAACCATCATTTGAAATAACAGCAGGCTAGACCCGTCGGGAATGCGCATGGAATTCAAAATTGGGCCGCAGAGCAGCTGGATCATTTTGGGTTTTTGTATTATTGAAGGTTTCACGCGCCATGTAGGGGCCTATACTGGCGGCGGAAAAAGATTACCCATACATGTGAGAAATTTCCATTCCTGGGATTTTAGCAAAAACTCCATGCTGTAGAAATAGAAGATCCTCTTTCATCACTTTCTGACACCTCCAGAAAGCTCCGTTGCAATTTGGCGCTTTAATTTCTACCAAATGCATAAGAGTAAAAAGAAGAAGAAAAAAGTTTCGAAGGCAACAGTTAGATGGGAAAAACACATGTATGAGTTATCTTTTTCCGCCACCACTATACACGTGTAACCACAGTTTGGTCTTCCCACGGTAATTTTGAAACGCGTGAGGGCTGAGAAAAACCGGGATAGAGCAAGCAATCTTGTTGCCTTTTGGTCGCGTCAGCGGATAAAATTCTTTTACGGGCGTGCATGAACATTTCTTGGCACATCTCAGCAAGTTTTCATCAGATTTCAATATGTTTCGGGTTTTCAGAAAGGGACAAATTCAGGCTTCTTTTCGGGAATGCAGAATTCAAACCGCGTGCAAATTTTTGCACAGTCGCGATGTGAAGCCGATTGAAATTGTAAAATGAGGAGCGTTTTGACCGTGGGTTTGACAACTCTTTGGCCCATAGCCCGACACTCGAACTTTCCAAGATACAGCGAGAAATCCGCGAGTGAGTGGATTCCAAAAAAGTCGCTTTGGAATCGATGAAAAGAAACAAAATGGCGGGTTGGAGTCCAAATTCCCTAATCGATGTTTCCCATTTAAAAGACTAAAATAACTTTCCCATTTAAAATACCTGATACAGGGCTGTGTGGCAGGCTCCAGCCGAGAATCGCCTCTTTTCGTATCTGAGCATTCTTGCCGCGTAAATGAATTTTTGCGCTCAACGCGAAGAAATTTGCAGGACACAAAAATTATTTTCGGATGTTTGAGCTGAATAAATTAAACGATCTCTTGCTTGTTTGCGTGTTGATTCCTATTTTTTATTCTCATTGTGTGTCGGTCTGTTTGTCTCTCGTGCCACGTGCGCCAGAGAGATCTGTTCCGAGCGAAATTTTCGGTTGAACTTTAAAATCAGCCAGCAGCATTATTGGATACGCGAACCTCGGGGATGTTTCCGGGCCTTATGGGCGGATATCAAGCATGTGGTTGACAACAAGCCTTAGGCGGACACCAACCAGTGGGTTGTGACGACGAGAAGCAGACAGTGGAGATTACGGTCAGGTTTGGTTAGTTTTAACTAGGAAAAAAGGAAAGACTATACGAAAATCACATCCCGGAACTTGGATGTTAATTTCATTTTTGATTTTTTGTAGCTGTCCTGTTCATAAATTTTTACACAATTTTCTGTGTAAAGTCGAGGAGTTTACCCTCTCTTCATGGAGGGCTGGCTGAATCCTCTTCTGTCATTCCCTGACACGACTGATAACTGATATACGGACTCGTCTGATAACTCTGAATCGAGTTTGAGCGATATTTCCATCATCGACATTCCATTTCGTTGCGCTTTTCCTCAGAGTCAGTTGCCATCGACGAAAAACAACAGTGAAAGCCCGAAAATCCAGGTAACCAATGAGTATTTCCAAAAATGAAGCCCAGGGCAAGCCAGCTTGTGACGCAGTTTCAGTCGGCCGCGTACAGGAGACTTTCACATTTTCGTAATCGGCAACACGACATATCTATACCGTAAGTTGCAAAGAATAAATTACTTAACAGAATGCGGAAAATTGCAAGCGCTTCTCTGAGCACCCACTCAAAAAGCAGTGATTTACGAGCTGGGAAGCCAGCGTCAAAACACGATAATTTCAAAAAAACTTGCTGCTCTTAACACCATGAGTGTTCGGCTGCGGGCAGCCTCCATAATTCAATATTCTCGCATTAATTGAAAGCGCAGTACGAGCTATTTTTAACGAGAACCCCCCATCCCTTCCGAAAGCGTGCCGTTAGCAAGCAAACCCAAACAGGCACGCGAGTGATTGGATTCTGAAAACGAAATTTAAAAAATAGGAAACTTTTAATAATGAGGCTCATGAAAGGGCGAAAGGAGGGTTACGTGGGAATTAACACAGTTGGAAAAATTGGCAAACTCGAATGCTAGGCCAAACCACTCCTTGGCCAACAAGAAGTGCGATGGAATTTCAATGGCTACGGGGAGAAAGCATAACTTGTTGAGCAGTAGAATTGGGAAGCATCCGCTGTGAAAATTTTAGGGCCGAAAATTTAAATTATGCGAAAATGTGAATAGCTCTAAATTACCATTCACGTGTGGTCGCACGTCGCAACAGAGTTTGGTTCCACAATGCCAGAAGAAGCTCATGGTCAAATCCACTCAGGAACTTTAACTTCTATGTTGAAATCTGATTTTTAAAGGATTAATAGAATCTTATTGAAACTGAAACTAAAAACTTGGCTGGAACATTCTCATAAAATTTCAACATAAAAGTTCGATTTGGTGTTGAATGCTTTCACAGAAACGTTGGTTTCTATGTTGATCTCCATGTCGAAAAGGTTCGGTTTGATCTGGCAAACTTTTGCTTCATACCTAATTGTGTTGATATCCTATACATTAATTTTTTTCACAAAATTTAGATTCTCAAATTACGAGACCTGAAATACTCTTTCGACGTGAGCTTGAGCCGTGTTGTTGCAATCCTCTATTCCTTGGACGGAATCTTCATCGGCCGGTATTCCCATTAGACTATAAATCGCAGTAACAACTTCTAATAGTTCGTCCTTGGTTACTACTCCATCGTTGTTGAGATCATATAAACTGGAAAACAACACAATAAAAAAGAGATATGTTCAAGTGCATCGGTGCAACGGAATCATTGCAAGAGAAATCGCCTGAACTCATACGGCCTCACTCCAACAATGGGAAACTATTTTTTTAATCATGCCGTCAAAATGTTTGTTCCGAGAAAAAGAAAGAATTTTCAGCCAAAAGTTCAAAAAAATGTTTTTTTTTCAAGAATAAAAAAATTGCAAATTTGCAACCAAATTTACTTCATGTCGCTAAAATGCAACAAGTTTCCAGAATAAAAAGAATTTTTAACCAATTTCCGTTCATGCCGATAAATTGTAATAAGTTGTAGATATATATACTCAGACATTCAAAATAGCCGGGTCATAGGAGATTTTTGTCAGACTTTTGAAGCACGGAGCAATGTTATTCCCCATCTAGTAAGCGCTGTTAAATGCATTCCTTCATGTAATGTATTTTGCGGCGCATGAGAAATTGGGAATTACATTGCCCCGTGCTTCAAAAGTCTAAAAATTGCCTATATGGCCCGGGTATTCGGAATGGCTCCGTGTGTTTACAGAATAAAGAAAGAATTTGCAACCGAATTCCGTTCATGCTGTCGATAAAATATGTTTATGTTCTCAGAATGAAGAAAGAATTTTCATCCAAGTTCCCTTCATGTCCCTAAAATGTTCAAAAGTTTCCAGAATAAAAAAGAATTTAATTCAAAGTTCCGTTCATGCCGATAAAATATGTAAGTTGCATGCAAAAGTGTTGACGTTTACAGAATAAAAAAAAGAATTTGTTACCAAGTTTCCTTCATGTCGATGGAATGTTTCCAGAATAAAAAAAAACATTTTTCGCCAAGTTCCGTACATGCCTATAAATTTGTACAAAGTTGTAGCAATATTTTCCAGAATAAATAAAGAATTTGCAACCAACTTCGTACATACTGTCACTTTGTGTTAAGTTCTCCGAATAAGAAATTAACAAAGTTCCGTTCATGCCGAAATGAAAAGAAACATTTGCAGCCAAGTTCCGTTAGTGCTCTCACTTTAATTGCAACCAAGTTTCGTTCGTGCTCTCACTTTAATGTGAAACATTTGCAACCAAAGTTTCGTTCGTGCTGTCACTTTAATGTAAAACATTTGCAACCAAGTTTCGTTCGTGCTGTCACTTTAATGTAAAACATTTGCAACCAAGTTTCGTTCGTGCTCTCACCTTAATGTAAAACATTTGCAACCAAGTTTCGTTCGTGCTGTCACTTTAATGTAAAACATTTGCAACCAAGTTTCGTTCGTGCTGTCACTTTGATGTAAAACATTCGCAACCATGTTTCGTTCGTGCTGTCACTTTAATGTAAAACATTTGCAACCAAGTTTCGTTCGTGCTGTCACTTTAATGTAAAACATTTGCAACCAAGTTTCGTTCGTGCTGTCACTTTAATGTAAAACATTTGCAACCAAGTTTCGTTCGTGCTGTCACTTTAATGTAAAACATTTGCAACCAAGTTTCGTTCGTGCTGTCACTTTAATGTAAAACATTTGCAACCAAGTTTCGTTCGTGCTGTCACTTTAATGTAAAACATTTGCAACCAAGTTTCGTTCGTGCTGTCACTTTAATGTTACGAGATACTCGTACTTCTCAGAATAAAGAAATAATTTGCAACCCAGTTCCCTTCGCGTCCCCAAAATGTTTAATAGCCAAAATGTTAAGTTTTCAGAATAAAAAAAAGAATTTTTGACAAAGTTTTAAAGTTGTACATGTAGGTAGGTATGTTTCCAGAATAAAGACGGAATTTGCAACCAAGTTCCGTTCATGCTGACGCTTAAGTTATTTAAGTTCTCAAATAAAAGAAAGAATTTTCAACCAAGTTTTCCCTTCATGTCGCAAATATTATCAGTTTCCAGGATAAAAAATGAATTTTCCCAAGTTTCGTTTACGTAGCCAAAATGTTTAAAGTTTCCAGAATAAAAAAGAATATTTAACCAAGTTCCGTTCTTGTTGATAAATTGCATAAGTTCCCAGAACAACGAACGAATTTGCAACCAAGTTCCAAGAAAAACCGGTTTCTACAGAGCAACACCCAAATTAAAACGATCGGAAACTACCCTCCCGTGGTGTTGTTTGGGACATCTTGTATAAAGATACACACAATGCTAAATTTTTCGTCCAAAGAACAAAAGCAAGCATCCACTCGCAGTGGTGAAGAAAAGCAATTTATCAGAATTAAATCCACTCTCCAATTGCCTGCCAAAAGACGAGAGACCAAACGTGCTCTTCTTAATTTCGTTTCCAGTATCTATACCTATAGCCCTTATAAGGAGCACGTCAGAAT
This sequence comes from Sinentomon sp. SZTP_YWyxl, assembly GCA_030068105.1. Lineage (NCBI taxonomy): Eukaryota > Metazoa > Arthropoda > Protura > Sinentomata > Sinentomidae > Sinentomon > Sinentomon sp. SZTP_YWyxl. The sequence continues at coordinate 12,416 of JASGXE010017693.1, forward strand.
TCCAATAACATTTATCATTCGCTTGGAGAGATTCCCGTTCTTAAAATCCTTAACACGCGCCTTCACGGGTGCACGTGCCCTCCAGCCAGCTGTGAAATAAATCTGGGCCGGTCCATACAGCTCATTTTCTGCAAAATGTACCTTCTGGAATAAGAACAACCGTATGATGCGTATCACCTGGAATGTGAAGAATTCCTTCAATAAAACTAAAGAATTTCGCCCTGCTGTTTCTTTGGTTGAGTAAAATGGAATGATGTATTCGCAGAGAAATGTATCCTGATTTCGTATATGCTTTTATGGGTGATTTAAGGGAGTAAGAAAGGGTGCGAGCAACTCGCAAAGCAACCCATTAGACTGTACCACAGGTGATTTTCGCCGAAAATATACAAATGCCGTCATCACTGCGTTTCTCAACATCTATCTGTGCGCTCTACCTGCACTCATCTTTGGCATAAAAAAGTTTAAAAATATGCTTTCAACACCTGCCAAGAAATACGAATAAAAGTCATTCGGAAATCGTCGATTTAACATTTCGAAAATGAAAAATGACGACTGTATCCAAAAATTCATTTTAATCGGGTGTACATATACATCTGAATAAAACAAATACGAATTTACGTTAAATTTAACAAGAACTAAGATGGTGCTGCCCCAAGTCAGAGACGGCCGTATTCCGCAAAGCCACTAACCCCAACCTTATAAGCTAGAAATATAGCTAATTCCACATTCAGTCGCATCTTTCTCAGCGATGGAAGCGGAATATTGTCGTGAATAGAAATCAAATTTTCCAATAGATATCTGCACATTAAATTGGTTATTTATCAAGCTTATGGTTGGAGTATGGGTTAGCGGCTTTGGGGAATATGGTCTTGAGGGTCAACCTGGAATCACTTACACTGCAGAAGTAGCCAAATAAACCAAGTCGCAGAAAACATATGAGATAAAACCTGAATCAAATTTTATTGGAAAGAAGGAAATCAAACAGAATGATGACAGGTGCAGTAACCTTTATATCTGTAATCCTATCGACAGGTCTCTTCTACAAGGAGGTTACGATTTCATCAGGTTTTCTATAAGTTTCATGCTTCTCAAGAGTTTGTCATTAACTTCTTTATGAGGCTTCCAGCTATCTGTAAATGTTTTGTTATGTTAACCTTCCATCGAATTTTTTGCGTTTCTCTTGTCGAATGACGACTGCGTTGGCGGTTTATTTAGCTGAATGTCCGTGCAACAGATCGTTTACGAGGATATTGTGCGCAAAAGTATATCAAGCATGATCTCAAGATGAATTTTCTCGATGCTTTAGAATTTCCTCTGAAAAGAGCTGGTCACAGTTCAGGACCTTTCAGTCTGAGCACTGTGGCGCGTTATCTTCCGACCAGTTGGCAGGATAGGATTGTACTCTTTTCTTTCGTAGACTAAACTTTTCTCATTAAGGAATCTCTCCATGAAAAATATAGCAAACCTCTTTCGAATTACAAAATGGAAAACGCAGAATCCTTTCACTGGATAAAATTCGAAAACACTCTTGAAAATAGGTACCTATTCTCCTCGTATACACTTCTTATCAAAAGTCTTCGAACATATAGGAGTTCGTTATAAACTCAGGCGCGATTTAGAACCAATGGAAGCATGCGCCGCAAAACATCGTGACACTCGTGTGACGCGTGAATCTGCACCAAACGCTGTTGAAATTAGAAATTAGATGCCCCTGTAATAACAAGTCCCCTTTAAAATATCGCCTATGTTGGAGGACTTTTGATAAGCTCCGTATATGTTATAAAAACCGCAGACCTCCATTAACAATTGCTCTCGTGTCGTCAGGAAAGGTACCTCGCAGGGAAGTGAGTCTTTGATATAGAAGCGCCTTGCTGAGTAACATCCTGGAGGATGCGTGGCGTGAGTTCAACTCTGAGATTAGAAACTTTGCACAGGGTCATCCAGATGAAATGATGAGAGGACATTTTGAATTGACCTGACCTCTGACACTGTTTGTATTCTTCCGAACCATCAAAATCGGTTTTGAAAGGGGTGTGATCCACAGACGCCACAAGTCAAAACCCAAACATACATTTCGGTGGAGCGACGAACGAAATAGCGCGGCACGGTTTTGGCTTACAATTTCTGAGATTTTCGTAATTTTTTTTCTATTTTTGCTTGAAAATGTCTATCATGCATGATTCGCAGCGGCTGTGATATTTCCTGTGTTAAACGAGAAAGGAAACTTTACATCACTTGGTGCACGTGGACCGACTCGTTTTTATTTTATTTATACTCGACAAATATTGCCATTTTTCCTCTCCCATATATGATTTTCTCTCCCAGTGCGTCTTGTGTGTAACAGTTTGTGCGCATCGATTGACGACTTAAAAAAATAAAAAACGAAAACAAAAAACACCTGAGACCATGCAGCATGGTCTCAGGTGTTTTTTGTTTTCGTTTTTTATTTTTTTAAGTCGTCAATCGATGCGCACAAACTGTTACACACAAGACGCACTGGGAGAGAAAATCATATATGGGAGAGGAAAAATGGCAATATTTGTCGAGTATAAATAAAATAAAAACGAGTCGGTCCACGTGCACCCAGTGTTGTAAAGTTTCCTTTCTCGTATAACAGCGGGTAAAATTTCACAGTCCTCTAAATTTTCAAAGCAGAACACTCCATTATATGAGACTAGAGAAAATAGATGTAGCTAATGATAAAATAATAGACTCCCTGCGTCCAAGAAGAGCGTTGGGTCTTTGCTTTCCGAAGCTCTTCGGTTTGGAATGTGATGGGCCCATTTTGAGAACACGCTCAGTAAAGCGGCATTGCCAGCTCTGCCAGTCCGTTATCGGAATTTCGTGGCCCGAAACAAGTGGAATGCGCGATGACAAAACAGGCCCCTTCCAAACGTTTATGTTCCAAAACGGTAATGCCAGCTCTGTGCCAGTCCATTATCGGAATTTTGTGGCCAGAAGCAAGTGGAATGCGCGACGATAAACAGGCTTCTCCAAAACGGTTAAGTTCCAAAACGGGATTGCCAGCTCTACCAGTCCATTATCGAACGTTTGTATAACGAAGCAAGTGGAATGCGCGACGATAAACAGGCTTCTCCAAAACGGTTAAGTTCCAAAACGGTATAATGCCAGCTGTGCCAGTCCATTATCCAACGTTTGTGTAACGAAGCAAGTGGAATGCGCGACGATAAACAGGCTTCTCCAAAACGGTTTAGTTCCAAAACGGGAATGCCAGCTCTGCCAGTCCATTATTGGACGTTTGTGCAATGAAGCAAGTGGAATGCGCGACGATAAACAGGCTTCTCCAAAACGGTTTAGTTCCAAGACGGGAATGCCAGCTCTGCCAGTCCATTATCGAACGTTTGTTGTAACGAAGCAAGTGGAATGCGTGACGATAAACAGGCTTCTCCAAAACGTTTAAGTTCCAAAACGGGAATGCCAGCTCTGCCAGTCCATTATCGGACGTTTGTGTAACGAAGCAAGTGGAATGCGCGACGATAAACAGGCTCCTCCAAACGGTTGCTCCAAACGGCTCCTCCAAACGAATGCTCAACGATAAACAGACTCCTCAATAACTGAATTCTAAACTTCCATCTGAGTTCAAGGTCATGTTTCTGCAGTCACCACGACATCTCTTTTCTTCTTGGCTGGTACAAGTGCGTTTCGATAATCAAAATAGGTGCAGACGCCGAAACGAGGCAGGAGTCCCGCACTGCAAGGGCCGACGCAGCAAGAGCAAGGCAGGTGTATCTAAGTGAATGCAAGACCTGTTGTTTCTGCAGGTGAAGCAGCCTTTGCAAGTTCGCCAAGTGAATATCCGGATGGGGACGAAACTGTCTGGTGTTTGATACAGAAACCGATAAACTTAGGCCAGCTGCTGGCATAAGTTCACACACCGCGAGAGACACTGTTTGTGTCGCTATACTAAATTTCGTTCTTTACTGTCTCCCCTGCATGCGTGCAAGTTGCTAGTTATTGCATCATTATTTTTTAATATTTGGAGTGGTGGTTATGGATGTGTGTTGACGCATGTTGAGCACTGCAGGTGCTGTAGTTGATTCTGTGAAATCCAGCTGATCAAGAATTCAATTTCACATTTAATGTTGGACTGAACCAGTTCCGATTATTCAGCTCAGGATTAAAATATTTCATCTGAAAACCGCACTCCATTGTCTGAGAAGGCTCGCGGCAAATTTGGCTTTCTGGCAAGTGAATGGAAACTGCCATTGTCTCCCGGAAGTTCTCGCTTCCGTTTGGGGAGAAACTGAAGGCCGATTCCAACGAGATGAATACTTAGAGGAGGCGCCAGAGGACCCCTCACCATTGTCAGATGTGGCGCTTGGAGAATCTACCGCCATGGCTTTGGTGGGCAAAAAGCAGAAGAGAGTGAATGAAAAGACAATGCGAGTAAACGGCGGATCGCGGTAGCCCGTACACAGAAATGTCAATATCTCTTGAACCATGTGACGGATTTTGATCAAACTTTTTTTGCCAGAAAGCCAGAAAATGGGCGATTTTTGACATGTATTACAGTTCCGACTTTTTGCTGCTGAAACCCCGTAATAGCTGGGGGGAGATACGTTTAAAGTCAAGATGTGATAAAATTTGGGATTCCTGCCAGATCTTTTCAATGATTGCTCGATTTTTTCCGTTGTAACATGGTTTCGGTCTGTGGAAGAGTTGTAGGGGAAGCTTTCAGCTTTCCAAAAACATCAAAATCATTGCATTTGAGCACCATTTGACCCTTTTATTGAGAAAAGCGCCATGGAGGCATTGTGTTCGTTTTCGACTCAAAAAACCCATCAAAATTGACGGTTTCTGCCATAGTTTTGCAATGATAGCTCGATTTTTTCCGTTGTAACATGGTTTCGAGCTGTGGAATAGTTGTAGGGGAAGCTTTCAGCTTTCCAAAAACATCAAAATCATTGCATTTGAGCACCATTTGACCCTTTTATCGTGAGAAAAGCGCCATGGAGGCATTGTGTTTGTTTTCGACTCAATAAACCCATCAAAATTGACGGTTTCTGCCATAGTTTTGCAATGATGCTCGATTTTTTCCGTTGTAACATGGTCTCGAGCTGTGGAAGAGTTGTAGGGGAAGCTTTCAGCTTTCCAAAAACATCAAATCATTGCATTTGAGCACCATTTGACCCTTTTATCGTGAGAAAAGCGCCATGGAGGCATTGTGTTTGTTTTCGACTCATAAACCCATCATAATTGACTGTTTCTGCCATAGTTTTGCAATGATTGCTCGATTTTTTCCGTTGTAACATGGTTTCGAGCTGTGGAAGAGTTGTAGGGGAAGCTTTTAGCTTTCCAAAAACATCAAAATCATTGCATTTGAGCACCATTTGACCCTTTTATCGTGAGAAAACGCGCCATGGAGGCATTGTTTGTGTTTTCGACTCAAGAAAACCCATCAGAATTGACAGTTTCTGCCGCAGTTTTGCAATGATTGCTCGATTTTTCCGTTGTAACATGGTTTCGAGCTGTGGACGAGTTGTAGGGGAAGCTTTCAGCTTTCCAAAAACATCAAAATCGTTACATTTGAGCGCCATTTGACCCTTTTCTCATCAGAGAACGCGCCATGAAGGCAATATTTTTGTTTTCTTGTGTTGAAAGCAAATAATGCCTCCATGGGACTTTTCTCGTGATAAAAGGGTCAATGGTGTTCAATTCAATGATTCTGGTGTTTTTGGAAAGCTAAAAGCTTCCTCTACAACTCTTCCGCAGGTCATAACCATGTTACAACGGAAAAATCGAACAATCATTGAAATATGGGGTAGATAATATGCGAAAGCGCATAAAATTTGAAGAAAATTAATTCCATTCAACATTGAACGGTCTTGGGCAGATATTTTTAATTGCATTGGCAAATATTTATCCTAAATTTAGGAGAATCTTTGACCTTTAAAAGGACACCAAAACCGTTGAATTCGGACCAGTCATTTGGTTTTACAATCGAAATTCATCACACCAAAAAGATTTTCCCATCTGCTTGCATTGCGCGATCTTTGCTTTTTGCCTCCGGCGAGGCCCACCTACCCACCATGCCTTGTTCTACACTCTGTCGGCGGCATCATCAGTCTAACTATAGACGTCGTTGGCCGATTCCATATCTCGGATGGTGTCCGCCTTTATGGGACTCTGTACGAAACGCATTGAAATTCTATCGCTTTACTTTTCGGGGCTTCTTAACTTCAATGAAGGTGACACTATTATGTCACAAATATCTCTACCTCTGCTAGTCTGCTGCTTTTGAGAGAATTCTTTTATGGATATCGCTTTCATGGATAAGCTGCGAGATCATATTTGAGAAGACAACGTTTTTGGTATAAAGGACTGAACCTCTTGCACACAAATTGGTCTAGAAACTTTACTACGAACGTATCTTCCTCTTGGAAAGCAGCAGCAAACACCATAAAAGGCCTGTCTGGTTGATGATCTTTCAAAATCGGGAGATAAGTCATCAGGGAATCTTTGTAACCGGGCACCACAATCATCAATCCATTCATAAAGCGTTCACAGAAGAACACATATCACTGATAAATTTAATTATAATTGCCACTTTAACTTTCGAGTTGAGGTTAATTGGGGGAACGTACCGAGGTCCGAAATTTTTAAGTTCTAATGGTATAAAATTATGTTTGGTTTTGTTAGGATAGGTTAAAGTTAGGTTAGGACAGTGTAATATCGGTTTGGTTAGTGAAGATTTAGCGAGATAAGCATCGAGATAAGATCTTAAAATTTTTCGGACCAAAGTATCCCAACCTGAGGTTATGGCATAATCAATAAGTTCTGATTTATAAATCGGAGAAAATCTCACAAAGATCACTTCAATCAGAAGAGGAATTTGGTCATTTTGTTCTTTTTTTTTGTGGCTGGAACAATAACTTCACTCTATGCAGGAACGTCTTTTTAAAAGTCACATTCTTGCAGTCGAAAATGAGACATGTTTTACCGACTTTTTTCTCAGACTGAGATTCTTTTCGCATGGTATAACTGTTTGACGAGACTAAAATGTTTCAAAACGAAGTTTTGGCAACTTTAAAATAGACGGAAAATATCTAAAAGGATGGTTCGAATCATCTTTTACACCACTTCAAAAAGTACCACAGGAGAAAAAAAACGTCGGCGAGACATGTCTTGTTTTGCACCACGAATGCAATGAAAAGGATACGAAAGTGACTTTTCAAAAAGCGTTCGAAATTTAGAGTGTTATAAAAAATAAAAAATACAGTAACGAAAGGTCTCAAAAATCCAAACATGTGAGGCAACGAAAATGTTTTTTTCAGTCGTGATTGCCGATATAAAAAGCTGAAATTTCCAACCGCTTTGCCTTCGAATGATGACCACACATAAGTCGCCGGTTATCTGAGCGATTAAAGGAAACTGGACAAGAGACCCACCAAAAAGCTTGTATTTCCAACATTTAATTTTCAGGGGAAAACTCAGTCTTGCAGGTAGAAAAAAGACCAGCAGTCTTAATGATCGAAAAATCCACATCGCCTAAAATGTCACTGGAGACGGTGTATATATAATCAACAGATATCTGATCCAGCTTTCCCATCCTCTGAATAAAACGTTCCAAAAATCCCATAAGATATATAACTGCGATTAATGTTCACCCATTTATTTGAAGGCGGAACTTCGAAACGGCGCCGCACTATACGGGTCCGTCTGTCAGCATATAGGTCAATTCTAAACTCGCCCGTTACAGCACAGTAATGAATCAATATTTTAATCTAAATTTCCTGTCTCCAGTTTTCCAAATGAACTGTCGGAGGTTGCAGGGCTTCCTAAAGCGCGTGGTCGCTAATAAAGAGACACGTCCACAAAGATGACTCTGCCACTCAAAACAAAAGCTGACAAGGTCTGCTTTGGATAATTTTGGCACGAAATGCAGCAAGAACGAATGCAATAAAACCACATTGGGGGAAACGTCCATGAATTTCCTGCAGTGGGTATGACTATTGCATCAGACTCCACAGTCGATCAGTTTGCGAACAATCATTTGGGGAGCAACACGTGAAATCAAACGCGAATGGCGCATACCTCACCCTAAAACAGTAAGAGTCATGAATTGCCAACACTGAGGAGTCTCAGTCATGTGCCAACAGCCAAGATACTCCTTCGGTGCGAATTTCGCCCGAATGTAACTTTCCATGGTTTTCCAAGGTTTTCTTGACTTTCGCTGACAGGCGTCCGTCATGCAAGGCGACCTAATTCGAAAATCGACCTTTTCGCAGCTTTCCGCCGAAGTCGTTTTCCACCGGACCCTTCATACGAGATTTGGGATACAAAACTGCCTTTTGGAGAAACGGAGTGGCACGCCGACTCTCCGGACGCTTTCATTTTAGATCAAAGCAACTATTACGCCGGGTTAATAAAAACAGCTCTCCGAACTCATTTATTTTCCTAGCAGGAACACGTTAATGTCCTGACTGAGCTCAGTCCGCACCCGGACGACGACCATTTTTCACGTCCCGTTCAATATGAAGTCATCATTGGCGTCTGTTGACTGCTCTGTAGAACGACACGTCTGCCGCGTCCGACTATCCCTAATCCCATCTAGGCCACATTTTCTGGGGGTCTTGATTGTCGATCGCCATCGCCCACATTGCCCTACTCAATTTTATCGTGACACTTTTAGGCTTGTGCGTTGACAGAGTGATAAAGTGCGGAGGAAATCCGGCCTTTTCGACCAGTTTACGTCGCGTTTGATTTCTTACTGGAATTTTCGACGAAGCTTTCGGAGTGCGAGGAATGTGATTTGGGTTGATGTTGAACATAGAAAACTCAGCACTGCACAAACACTCTTTTAACAAAACAGTCGCAATTCTTATTGGAAACTTCGGTTGAAAGTTTTCTGGCTTGACTTATAGCAATGGAATTATTTGATACTCGTGCCGAAAGGCAGTGGGTACCAATTTATTGAATCTTGTTGACGTTTGGAGAATTCTTTGTTCAAAAAAGACATGCGGCTGTCTTCCCCAAAGCTACAAACCCTAACCCAAGATTTAAAAATAGCCAATTCCACATTCAGATGCATCTTTATCAGCGATGGAAAAGAAATATTGTTGTTTATAGAAATAAAATTTTCCGGCAGAAATATTTACATTAAATTGGTTAATTTTCAAGTAGGGTGAGAGTTACGGTCAGTGGCTTTGGGGAATGCGGCCGATGGATTCATTGGGATTAAATCAAGGAAGCATTCAACATCACTACTCGATCACTTGGCATTCAGTATTGATTGTTCATTTTTGCCATGAGCTTTATCTCTCGCTCTCTTGTTTGTTTTTGAACAGTCGTTTAATTTCCTTGATTTTTTTCTCCTTGTGTGTAATTTAGTGTGATTTTTTTATATTTGCATTTACGTGGCAAATTTACAATTACTACAAATTACATTCAAAACGCGTAATTTTTCCAGTTGTATGCGTTATGGCAGGAAGAACCATCAGGAATATCGCCACAGCAGGTCTAAATCCACTAAAATTACTATTTAAAAATCCCCTATTCACAAATCTAACCTAAACGCCCATTGAAGGCGTTCCTGGATTGTCCCGTTGAAGAGAGCCGATAGACTTATGAGAAATTCCCGGAAGGAGAGAGTTCCTCTGTGATCGCGATCCAAGGTGCAGAAGACGAAGTGAGCATATTGGCTGACATCTGCAGGCATATGTAAAAGGAGAAGCAAATTTAAAAAATATAATTTCCCCTTTCCACAAAAAGCAAAAAGCAAAAAATAAATATAATTTTCCCCTTTCCAAAACAAAAGCAAAAATAATCCATTGGAAACAAATAAGAATACACGCATAAATTTCCAAAAATAAAATTGGACCTGTCGGTGATGGATCCCGTGTTGTCATCACGCCTTTTTATGCAAAACTATACCTGTTCAAACTGAGCCTGCTGTTTTTTATTGATTGAATGTTTTTTCTCGCCTCACATGGCGCTATACAGAAATTCAGGAATTCAACCAAAAAAAATCATTGAACTTTATTCGACAAAGATATTCCGTCAACAGAGCTGTGTGGTGTTCCAAATTTCTTGCCATGGATGTCAAAATTTCAGAAAGGTTTTTTGGAGGGCATGTAGCACCCGGGTACAATGAAATCGTTTAACTTAAGAAATAATTCCAATTAGCTAGGTGTTACAAATTGCCTACCCTGTTCAAATCAGTTTGGCAGCCCTCACTTCCGTCCGCTTGTCAGAATGTGGAAAATCAACAAAATGACTGAAGTTCGTAGATACCCTGCGATTCAAAGCTGCTGCTCTCACAAAGTCGACTCGGCCTGACATTTTGTGCCAGACAGCAGTTGCTACCTGAAGCCAACCAGCAGGGTCAATCTTGACATGCCCATCGCAGAAACCAAAGCGAACAGATGATCAAGCGGGCAACAATGGTCGGTCATGAGGTCATGGGAAGCCCCACGAAAGTACTCAAACCTTTCCAATTTGTCTCAAAAGTGACCCAATCCTGCATTCTGGGACACGTTGCAGAATTTGCCTCGAATATACCCATACCCTAGACACAATTATTTTAATTCATCACGGTTGATACTCCAGCTCAAGACCCGTGCAAAAGTTGCGAATTAGCCGTTGCCTCTGCTTCTCATAAAAGTGTGTCTGCGCAAGGGATCTCGCAAAGATATTCCTTACAAATGCGCAGTGCCTTCATTAAGTTGATATTTTAAGCTGCAGGTTGCAGATTGCATGCCTTTGTGATCAAACACAATTTCTCATTATTTTAACAGATCTCTGTTCACGAAAAAGTGCACCCGCGCGTGTATTTTACGTGCTTTGCATTTTAGCCTGCATAAATTAAGGCATATACGATACTTGAACATAAAATTGTCACCCTACATCTGAAACAAAATAAATCCGACAAATGTATCCCATTTAAAAAATGCACACGCTTTAGGCATGTGACATTTAAAAAGTCAATTCCGTTCCAAAAAATATCGATCATTCTTTTTCGATTCTCAGCATGCAACTTCATGAATTATTCTCGCTTTGCAATCGGATGTGGCTCGCTTCATGTCCTGGCGGGTTTTGCCGCATATTTCAATTCTGCAGATGGATTTGGGCATGTCCCGATATTGCGCCTGACCAAAAAGTGAAGAAGAAAGACAGATTTTCCTGAACTTACGTAGATACCCACGCCAACCAAACCCAATCTAGCCATTTTTACCCAACGTTTCTCTTTCGGTTTTGGGGCCTCGGGACCTGAACACGTGCTAAGATGGTTTCGTGTACATGCCCAAAACAATAGGCATTTCTGAAAAAAAAGTTTGGGTAGGGTATGCTTGTTTAGATTACCTTAAGTTGGGCTAAAAACGGCAAAGGCATTGCTCGAACGTTTCTAGCTCTATCTTAATTCTTACCTCCAAGCGGAAAGAACTTTGCATAAATCTCTTTGAGGTTTTCCTCGGTTATAAGGCCAGTTGGACACTCCTGCTTGAAGGCCCTGTAGATAAACTGGATGTCTTTTCTCGAGAACTGGGTCTTTTTCATGAGAACGTCGAGTCTCTCTGGCAGATGGCGAACAGGGGCGACATCCAAATCTTCTTCTTCTGCAGCTGAAAAAATAGAAAGGGCAAAAAAATTCGAAATTGGAAATTGACTGCGGCACAAGATTGCTCTCGCGCATCGGCGTCCCTCTTTGGGGCAGAAAGTCATGTCCCCCAAAAACTGGGTTCTTAAGCATCTCCTCAAAGAAAATAATCTCCGAAAAAATGCGACGCTAATTCTTTGGGCGGAGTCCACGTTGGCGGTCAGTTGAACGGATGTCACACAGCAGGAATAGAGAAATCCATTGGGAGGCATTCAGGCAAAGTGGAGCGGTTGTTGACAATCGGAAGGACATCCCAGAATGCCGACAAAACCCATCAGGTGATTGGCGGGCGGCAAGACCAGATAACATTGACCAGAAAAACAATCACAGATGGGTGGAATGGAACGGACAGGTGAAGGGAGAAAAGGTGGGCCGTCCAGATCAGCAGCAGGTCGCTTGACAAAGAAAGAACAAAGGAACAGCAGTGCGTTTGTTTGTTGTGAGTTTGACTCAGTGTGACATTCAGTCGCGCAGGGGTGGGCAACTTCATTTATGTGTGCTATGAGAACTTCCAACATTTTACTTTCCTTACTTTGTACAATAATATCCTCGTAATGCCCCTCATTCGGCAATTATCCCTGAATTAGAATTCACCAGGAGTGGCAGTTTCATTTGCGTTTTTCCATATAATTAAGACCACTCGAAACATGGGCTATACTTGTTTGTGGCAGCTCTATACAATGGTTTCTTCTATCCCATGCATGAAACACTTTTCGTTGAATACCATCGCAAATATCGCATGATGAAACCCCATAATTCTCCCTCCCCTTTTCACCCCGTTGGCACATAGGTGAGACACCTATGCCCACCACTTTCACTGAGGCCTTGTACGCCACTGCCTTCGTTTTTCTCCGCGAAATCGAAAACGAATGCTTCAGTCGAATGGGACAAGTTCGATAAAAAAAAAAGCTCGACACTGCAGGAAAAGAAATGTGAACCCGCATCCCCCTGGAACGAGCAGATGACAAAAAGGTTCTCAAAAGCATACTTCCTCTATCGGAAATGCAACAGATCAAATCGATAAAAAAAGCTGATTGGCAAAGTTTCCTCTGTGGAACGATGGAAGTTCTCACCGTCCTATGCCGTTCTTTTCAACGCGAGATATAATTTCATTGCAGGTTTCTCAAAAAAAGATAAAATTTTACCGCGTCCGGAAATTCAATTCAAAAACAGATTCCCAATATTGCTAATTTTCAGGAAACTTTTTCCTGATGTAAACACTCTCTGGTGCAAGTAAGGGCTGATGATAAAGCTGAAAAGAGTGTCCACGAGTCGGGGATGTGCTTATTCGGTAAACAATGACAAAACTTCTCCTTCTTGGGGATGCCCATGATAAGAATCCATGGTGAAAATCTCATTTTCCATGCATAAGAGAGAAGGTTTTTCACCAAAAATACCACTTGCAATCATTTAGCCCAATATTCTGTCCCTCTGTCAAGGTCCAATCTAAAATATCACTCTTTTTCCTCAAACCATTCAGAGAGTGGAATGCTCTGCCAAATAATTCGCCAATCCTCAGAGACTCAATTTACTAATTCGTTCCTGCTCTCAGGGCGTCTTAATATTCTTTCGTTCACAATTTTTGTTATAGCAAGTTATATGACAACGTTGCAAAACTGCTTGTACATTGCGATTAATTCTGCAATTAAAGAACTGAATACTGAATAATGAATACCGAATACTGAATTAATTTACATTAGCCATTAGCCATGGCACGCCAGAAAACAAACGTTTTACGAGTGTAGCGGAATGGGCTAAGATATTCCGTCAGGATAGGCCGTTCAGAAATTCTAGGCCGTTTAGAAAGTCAAAACAGAATTTCTAGAGAATGAGGTGCTGCATTCCCTTGAAAAATTATGCAGCACATTACAATGGTATAGTAGTTCGCAATAGGACATATGCTCCTTTGTTGATGGGAATTTGCTTATACAGGAGAGAAAGCAGACAAAAGACGACAATAAAAATGTTAATTAACTTGCCTTTCTCTCTAGCCAAACACAGCCTTTACTCCACAGTCAACCACCATTTTCAGATAAACCGCAAAGACCACAAGGGTCATGAAGAGAAATAATGTATGAGGCATTGTTTCTGCGGAAGAGGTACATGTTCGAGTATGATTACAGGCCATCTCCAGGCTATTTTCAATTTAAAAACAGCATTTGCGATTTCAATTAATTAAAAACAGGCAAACAGGATTGTGCGATTTTGGTACGTATTTATTTTTATATTTTTCCTTTCTATAGTGTGTTTGTTTTGTCATACGAATATGTTGCAAAAATTTTCGTTCTCCTGACAATCTATTCTGTTTTTTTTTCGACATTTCTTACTCCATCGTAAACATTATGTTTGTGGAGCAAATTACCAAATATTGATTGATTGATCGATTGTTGAAGTTGGTGCGTTGGCACGAGAGATGCGCAATGTGTTTATATATGGAGACCCCTCCAGTTTATAGAACCCGACTATAATCGGAATACATGTATCTCCCTCATTTGTGCGACTTCGAAATCTCGGTATGTTTGAACGAAAATTTGAACGGTCGCAATTTTTTACATGTCTGAGTACATTAATTCCGTCGCCGCTTTACACAGCAAAAACATCTGCCTGCACCATGAAAAATTGGTGCAGAGCGGGCACACGTTTATATTGTTTTCGAATCATAACGAAAGGTCTGAAGTCATAAGATTTCATGTCCACATCACCTTGCACACCCAGAATTTCACTGCACATAGGATTCGTGTCGCTGAAATCAATTCGTGACCCCACTTACCTTTGTTGAACTTCAGTTTTGCCTTACTTATTGGACTTTCGTAATCAGAATGAAACGAATTACCTACACAGAGTCATCAAAGTGAAATAATTAAAAAGAAGCATGCAAATGAAGTCTTTTATACTATTCCGTGTAACACCATAAAAACGGTCTATAGTCTAGAGAATATCGCTTGAAGTAAAGTAGCTATCAAGTTACACTCGGCCCGCAGAAAGGGAATATGCCAGTAGACAACATTGAAGGAAGAATTTTTTTTTGAAGAAAATTTTTTTAAATTAAAATAGAGCAATTTATTCACTCGGAGACAAAAAAAATTATTGTTGAGGTACAATTTTAATCCAAATTTACTCTTATTATACTACACAGACACAATGATACGAGCGACATTTTGGGGCACTTCCGCACTTAACGGTTCCCAAAAATAGACACATACAGGGCAGTGGGTCAGATGTTTTCCAAATTATGCCTATCCTTCAATTAACCGCTTTGGAGAGCTTTTGGGTCCACAAAGAAGAGAATGGAGAAATGTTTCAGCAACAACAATCGGTCAAATCTATTTTGTCTGTACGAGTAGTACGATAAATTTGTCCAGGAATTTGTCTGGAAATTTTCATGGATTTGTCAGGAATACAATTACTGAATCCCGTATTCCAACATTAATTTTTGCTCATTCCCCCTGCGGCCTGTTTGGGCCATTTGGGGGCTTTGGAAAGCCCAGAAAACCCCAATGAAGGGATTTTTAAAGAATATTTTTGCCACGATAAAGAGATTTCCAAGATTTTTTTCAATGTACGTTGGACATTCCAGAATCTTCCACGCATGGAAGGTCTGGGCAGTCCATAGTTCAGGCCACATAGCATAGATATCGATTTTTTATGTTTATTCAAATTAATTTTCCAAATTATTCATACAATTGGAAGATCGTGTTTCATTGTTGATATTTTGGGTTAGTTAAGAACTGGTTTCGTTTTTTCATTTTTGTTTTTTTTTTTGTTTTTTGTTTTTTTTTCATTGTGGCGAAACAGCCATATGCCAAAGCTAGTTTTTGCAGCTTTCTAGTGTAAACTGGCAAAATTCTTTGTCATATATTGTCGGGGCTACACGTAGAAAAAGGTTGCCATTTTTTCAACTTTTTTCAGAACGTTGGAAGCATGATGGCATCCCAATGATACAAAAACTACAACATGCAAACTTCGCAGACAGATATAAATGCGCAAATTCTCAAAATTCTGCAAGCGTTCATGCCTAGTTCGAAAACTGTTTCGCAACTGATGCGTGAGTATAGCAGGTTGAGCTTCAGAGTTTTAGCGTTGTTACGATCGCATCGCTTGTTTCTTCGTCAGAAGCCTTTTTCATGCACTGTCGAATTCTGCTGGCAATTTTACGTGCAAACATCAAAGTCACGGATCAGCCCCTGCATCACCAACTTTGTTCCGAAGAGTTTTTTCTCAACTCTCATTTGTCACGCAGTGTTGCATTTGCAAAAGGTACCTGTGTGTTGGTTGCTCGGCTGAATTTTTCATAATTCTTCACCGTTATCGTATAATGGTTTTTCTTTCCAGAATATTCTGGCTGCCTTTATGTTTTGTCATGTGTACTGTTCCAGAAACAATAATGACTCCCTCATTCAGGGGGTGCACAGCCATATAGAAACACTAATGATTCCCATGATCCAATCTATGTACTTGTATAAGGGAATTCATTATTGTTCATGTGACTGTTCAAGAGCAGTGATGGTTATAGGTATAACCGAGACACATATGTTAACATGTGTACGTTTTTGTCCGCAACCCTTATTTTCTTTGCACTTAGCCGATACTTTAAATACACAGGGAAAGAAATACAAGCGCCAGATTACAAAAAATCTAGCGTTAAAAACGGGAAATTTTAACCTTCAAAA
The DNA here is from genome assembly GCA_030068105.1 of Sinentomon sp. SZTP_YWyxl. Classification (NCBI taxonomy): domain Eukaryota; kingdom Metazoa; phylum Arthropoda; class Protura; order Sinentomata; family Sinentomidae; genus Sinentomon; species Sinentomon sp. SZTP_YWyxl. Next base: position 28,703 of record JASGXE010017693.1, read on the forward strand.
AGGAGGGTCTATTTTTATTCCAGTTTTTGCGAAATTCTCTTCATTCGTCATATATCGCAATGGGTATAGTGTGATTCCGTCGCCATTTAATGTACGGACTCTCCCTATAGAGGAAGCTCAATAAGGCAATAAAAGGATCCAGAATCCGTGCAGCTCGACATGCAGATAGGTATACAAGCTTGATGCGTTTGTCATATTTCATTTTTATGCAAAAATATTTGAAGCAGTCACACGGAAAATTTATATATGTAGGTATAATAAAACTTTGCAGTATTTTTGGGTGACAGACTTCCTGCGTGTTGCGAGAAAGTACCGTTTCGGAGAGGAAATACCGTGAACTCGTGGTGGAAAGATGGTTTTAACTATATATATGCGTTTCACTCATGCCGAATGAAAATGTATTTCAGGAATTTCCATTTGCTATAGCGACACATTAGACAATCACATACCTCAAACTTCTGCTCAATTTTTTGAAGCAAAGCTGAACATATATTTTTTCATGTGTCAATAATTTAACGATGACTTTCCCAAAATTTCAACGCGCTAATTTCTAGAGCGAACGCTTTAATGGCCGACTTTCGAAGGAGTTGAGTCTCAGAACCAAAATTCTTTATGTTTCAAAAAGCTATAAATCTATTCAGGAACATTGCTGTATTGTTGCAATTGTTTCGGTAGGCAAAAAGGTTTCTACAGCGGCGGTAAGGGTTTCGGCAAGGTCAAGGTTTTCTGCCGTTCAAATTCGGTTGACAGAAAGGGCTACCGTATAGGTTCTTTCTTCAACCCCATGCACGATGGACTACCCGGGCAGCAGAGGAACGTGGCAGGAACGTTCCGCGGAATATGGCAAACACTTGTCTGTGCCAGGTGGCTGCCATTTGGATATAGTCGGTGTGGCACCACGATGCTGGCCACTATGGCAGGAATGTGGCTTTCTCCAGTGACAGCGATGTGTTTTTCCACCGTGGTGGGGACATGGCATCTCCCGTGGGGAGAATGCTATTTTCCACCGTAGAAGGAGACAAACCACCGTGGCAATTACGTTCCTGTCACGGGAGCATGCCATGTCCCCACCACGGTGGAAAAACACATCGCTGTCACTGGAGAAAGCCACAATCCTGCCATAGTGGCCAGCATCGTGGTGCCACACCGACTATATCCAAATGGCAGCCACCTGGCACAGACAAGTGTTTGCCATATTCCGCGGAACGTTCCTGCCACGTTCCTCTGCTACCCGGGTAAGTCACATTTTCTCAAAGGCGGTCCGAACAAAAACCAACGATTTAATAACATTTTGAAGT
>JASGXE010017693.1:32500-38582 GCA_030068105.1 Sinentomon sp. SZTP_YWyxl
AATCTGGCGCAGTCCTAATATCGAATGTGCACTGTATGTAGGACCATCCGTCATGAGAATTCGTTACATGCCATCAAAGACGCGCTTCCGAACAGACTCTGCTGCCCATTTGGTGACGATGTTACCAGCACCATTCCACAAAGCACTTCATCATGCACACTTTCAAAGTTCCGTTCAAAACAAATTACTTTAAGCCTGCAGTTCAAGAGCAATCCACCATCACCTCACATTTCCCGAGCATGTGCCTTCAATTTACCAGCATGACCAAACGTTTATGACTTTCCTTAGCAACATGATATATTTTTCAGTCACCGATTCTTTTCTCAGACTTCAAATACCTATTCCATGTTTCCGGAATTTGGAACAAGGCGGTGTTCTTCCAAGGATTCTTGTCTTTTGCACGGCCGACTTCAATCCAACAATCCATGACAAGCTGAAAATGGAACCAAAATCCCCCGACAGTTATAATCCCTCACAGTTAGTGAGTTATGATAGAAATAGCACGAGCCTCGTTTGGATTATACTTGCTATTTTTGGCTGCATTGACAAAGCATGCGGACTGCATCTACTCCCTCTAGATACTGCATCCATGGATATAAGTAGAGGCCAGAGGAGCCGGCAATCAGTTTTGACCCAATAATGCCAGAACGGCGTGTGATAATTTCCTCCCGCCTGGTTTGCCATCCGTTTTGCTGGCGTCACAGAAACAGCCATTTGTGTCACAAAGTTGTCACAGCCAGCAAATCAATTCAATTGGCCATATCCCATTTTAAAGCCGACATGAAGTGGGACTTCCAAACATGAGGTGGTCTGGAAGGTTTCATTTGGGCTCACGCCCAAATAAAAAATTTCATCTGTTTTGTCCTTCGTATGCCTTTTTCATCCTTTTTTTTTTTCGAAAATTGTGACGAATAAAAATTCGGATTTTTTTTTTTTTTTTTTTGATAATTCGCCTCTGCAGAATCGAGCTGCACGTACGGTGTCACAAGGTTTGCTTTCGGAAGAACCCTTCTCCAAGCAAAACGAATAAATCTGCTACGATGATCCTTCAACACTCTCATGCATTTGATTTGAGCACCGGAATCGAACGGGATAATTGGGATGGATCGGTGGATTCTGCGCAAAAAATGCATTGCGATGAAGGAAAACGCAGCTCTCTATACCGTATCTGTCAAAAGAGTCTCTGCATTGGCAATCATTGAGTTCCGCTGGGATTGTAAAGACTCATTTGGCGAGTACGGTATACCTGCAGATTTGCAAACAAGATGAGAACCCAGCAACTCCAACCATCCTGGGGTTTCTTCAGTATTTGGAAGTGTGGTTCCGTTTTCAACGCATTTGGCTTCCAAAAATAATCCGATATTTGCATTGTGTGCGCTCCGATGCGAATTTTTTTTCTTCCGTCTTCTGGGCTAAAGTGGGTTTTGTATAACGGCATTAACCGTATACAGTAGGCTGGAAGTATAGAAGACGGCATGATGGGTACACTGTTTTAAAAATCGGTTAACAAACAAACATTTTATGGAAACTGCTCCACGAATATTCAAACCGGCACCTTGCAACTGTCAAAAAAATAATTTTTGCAAATCTGCAAAACGGTGGCTCCTTCAAAAGAGTGTTTATAGGTACTGGAATTTGGTTCGTGTGTTGGTCAAAACCACATGCTTATTTTTCCGTTTTTGGCTCAGAAATCACGCAAGAACAAGGAATGCAAACACAAGAAGGATGATCAATTGTTATTGAGACTCGCATATTTTGAGCGGACCAATTTCAAATCTCTACTCATGTATTCGAGAAATGGTCTTTTGAAAGAATGTCCGAAAAAATTGGAATTGATTGCTTTCCTATAGTTTTGTGAAAATTAACAATTTTGTGTACACGTCTTTGAGATATCTTCCGCAAGTGTAAAAAATTCAAAGAAAATTAGGTGAAGCTAGTGGACATTTAAAGGTTTTTGGTGCCAAAACCCTCTGACCACTAGGCCTATTATTGCATGCTCTGTGCGTGGTAAATAGAAAAAGTGAACCTAAATCTCAGCAGAAAAACGAGAAATGTGTACCAAAAACAGAGCGGCCAGCTGACATTTGCCGAAAAGCACAAAATTCCGATCCAATGAGGACTTTTCTTTTGGCCAGAATTTGAAATTTGGGGTATACCCAAGACTCGTGCATAGGTTACGACACACAATTGACATGCACAATTGACATGCTTCATTTGTGTCAAGGGAAGATCCCTTATTTCCGAATGCTGGCATGCCACTTGTTTGCCTTTTCATGAAGAATTCATCCACTTTGTTGTTTTTCATGCCAGCAACTTCAATTTTACCCACTCAACGTCAGTCGAAATTCCTTCATGCAATTGACGATTTTGACAAAACCAAATTTGTTATCAAACTCAAATTTTTCAGGTGACATTGCGAAGGACCGCTGTAGGAATGCATGTGAAGAGATATGAAATTAATCAGCTCGAAACATGCGATTCTCAGTAATTATTGATCAACCCTCGTAAGCTTGATGTTCTCACAAAATCTTTACGATCGCCAATCTGAAACGGCGATATGCTGATTGAATGTTACTTCAATTGAGGAAACTTTTATGCAGTGTAGCTCCAGGTATACCTCGCCTTGATTGAAGAATCGGGACCAAAAAGAAAGAAAACAAAAAAAGGAATTTGGCACGCACAGAATAAAAATGCTGGCCATGGATTTTCGACCTGGAAAAACACCCGACAGATGACATTTTTGAGTGGTCCAAATATATAGGCATGTAAAGAAAGGACAGCAGGTTACTGCGTCGGGTTTTGCACTGATTCCCCAGACGGTGTCTCGCCCTCCAAAGCCAGACTCCAGACAGGATCCTTCACCTGACAGCACTGATCCTTTCAACTCAGTTGCCGCCGTTATTGGATCCGTGACGGAATATTGAGGATCCCGGAACTTAAATGCCACTTGAACTTTATTCCTTTGACGTTCAACTCGATTGTTGATATTTATGAAATAAATAAATAAAAAAAAAAAAAAAAAAAAAAAAATAAATAAATGAGTTTTCTGCTTGTGGCCTGTAGGGCAGTAGGCCCTTGTGCCGACATGAGCACTTATTGAACTTCGGTTTTATCCAGCGAAGAGCGAGAAGCGGTACGCTTTCCATTCACATTTCAAGCTATATTCTTTTGCAGTTTGGTGAAATCACAACCTTATAAGCTGATACGGTCAAAGCGAATTCCATCATGTATTCGAGTGCAAATAAAGAAGACCATCATTGTTGGAAACGGCATAACTGCAACCTTGGCGACAGCGTAAATGGACCGCCTTTTATTTGTTTTGTTGAGTTGTTTCCGAAAAGAGCCGAGTTCTCACATGCACTTCTCATGAAGTTGAAAGAGACATTGAGAAGAGCAGCTGGTCGTGGAGATGCAAATTGCGCCAGTTTGTCGAGAAAGATGCGCTGCGGGGGCTGCTACAGAAACATGGCAACATTTGCTCTGGTGAGGAAACTTTGTTTTTCTATTGGGAAATTTCCCTTGAAATTGTGCATAAAGTTTGTAGCAATTTTGAAATGGTATCTACGCAAATGAGCCAACGCGCCAAGCTATTGCTGACGAGTGACGGGATGAACGCCTCTACAGCATGAATAAGAAATACCCGCGATACGGGTGTTTCGGAGAAGTTGGCAATGCGAAAACAGATGGCCCATCACTTTTGTCGCGACAATCGGCAACGTGCAAAAACACAAATGCAGAGAACCGGATGTGATCGGGAAATCTTCTGTTGGCGACACACGTTTCCCCATTTACGTATAAAGGTGTTGATTCCGTGATTTTTTTTCGTTCTCTTTTTTTTCCTTTTTCAGGTACAGCTCATTCCACTTGAAGATATAAGCTGAGAATGCTCACAAATATCTTAGAGGGTAACCAGAATTCCTACAACAATGAAAAGCCGATAGAGAACTGGGAATTCGGCACAGAAATCAAAGTTTCGCTAAATGTTTGAATGGAAAAGTGAGAAGCATTCTCAGTTTTTGTTTTGTCTTTTGCAGACGCGAATGCGTCGTCTGCTAAGACAAAATGTTATTTTTTTTCTTCAAATGGTATGAGGTGTATAGAAATTAAAGTGTCAATTTTCAACAAGTTTTTTTCAACAATTTCGCCAGGATAGCAACAAGTTGCTCTGACCATTTTGATTTTAGTTTTTTTTTTCTAACAATGGGGCAAATTTTACGCGGTCTTGGTGGAATTTAAGAAATATGCACACTAAAATTTCGTCGCAACTTCAAGAGAAACCCAAAGGCATAGGCACCATCAAACCAACGCGACTGAATTTGACCAAATTACGTCAATGCAATAATGAATTTGACCAAAATTCGTATTGAAGATACGGACCTAAATTGTTATTTCGTACTCAGGAGAATCGAAAGTGCTCGCAAAAACAACAATTTTTGAAAAATTCAAGCAAACCAAACGAGTTCTAAATCGAGACTCAAAGCAATCATCTTCACAGAATGCATGATTTTACCTAATGCGTTTTTATTCAAAAATCATCATTTTAATGCACAGATGATTTTTGAATTTCAAACAAAACATGTCAGTTGTTTTAGTGTGCTCTCGGAGACACCGGTTCGGTGATGATAGCCGATATTCAGCGGATAATTTTCTAAGGCGAAATTTTGATTTCTATGCGCAATGCAATTCATTCTCCACAATTGCGAAAGATGTGTTCAACCTATTGGCATGCCAATTGTCAGTCGGGCCAAAGCGAGCCTCTGTGAACATGGTGCACGGGATTGTGCTTGATTTGGAGGTTATCAAGCATTATTCTCGTTGCATGCAGACAACCTTGCGGAGACTTTTTTGAGAAGCCTGTACAGGTATTAACGATAAAATTGAGCCCTATACGGAAGGAATGGGCTCCCGTTCAAGCAATGTGTTGTTGCCTAGCAACCCCAGAAGTTTTCAGACGGTGTGAGTTGTTTTGATTAAAATTACGGGGGTTGCTAGGCACAAGCATTGCTTGAATGGGAGTGCATACCTCTGTAGGGCCAATTTTTCGTTATACCTGTACATGTTGAGTTCGGACGGGGCGCGGCGCCATATTTGTTTTTATGCCTGAACTGTTCCGCGGAAAACGACAACATTCTCGAAAGAAGAGGACTGCTGCAGTAATTCTTTCACTATTCTCCGAAACAGCAGTTTCATTAATTTGTTTGCCAATCGCTTCAAGCACCTTCTCTCTTTTTCAACGGCAGCCGCAATGAAGTTTGCATCCGGATGAGCTTAAGAGTATCGCGGGTTGGCTTTGAGAGTGGATTTTACGAAAGCTTTTGATCTTATAGCATAGATCCATAAGTGCACTCAGCATTGCGCAAAAACCTCCAACTGATATACATCATCGAGGGATGTTTCAACATCACTTCTCCTTGGACCCTGACAGGCCGCATTTGGTCCATTATCTGTGGATCAAGCGTAAAGAGCTGCAGCCGGACTGGTAATCAGGTTTCTCTTCATTCATCAACACCTGAAACTCTGTCCGCGGAAACCGAATACTTCAATTGCATAGCTCATCAAAAAGTAATTCAGATCGTTTCTCATAGGGAGTGTCTCCCTGTCGGGCGTTACCGGACAAAACTTCTCGACCACGTGTTTATTTTTAACGCTTGTTTGCAAAATAGCACGCCATAATTGACAACTTGTTTTGGACTTTCCAGCCATCGGCAGCCTGCGAAGCACAACCACCGAGGCTTTTTCCTTGTACAGCAAGTTCTACTGAAATTGAACCCTAACAACTTTTAAACCACTGCGCCTGAAAGATCGTTATGGCAACTTCCACGCTCTCTCACCCCACTTTGCCTATTTATCATAACTCTTGCACCTGTGTAGTGCTCAATTTCATTAGAACTAAGTGTATCTACCTAAGTGTTTGGCTTCGTATACGAATACAATTAGATTGGAAAATGTGCAAATATTTACCCGAAAAGTTTTTGTGAAATTGGATGTTACGCAGGGAAACATCAAGTGAAAAAATAGGTTTCCAAATTTCACAATGCAAATTAATCGATGTATAGGGTGTTTGTTATCTTACACCGAAGCC
>JASGXE010017694.1:0-28545 GCA_030068105.1 Sinentomon sp. SZTP_YWyxl
AGTGGACGTAGCTTCCATGTAATTGGGGCCTGGGGCAAAGCTAGAGCGGAGGACGGTGACCCTGGCGGTGGGTGTGAGGGTCGAAGCCCCTCAGAGGAAGATGTATTTTTGAAGTTTGGGATTCATTTTCAGTGCAATATTCATGTTCTTGAGGTCAAAGTTGCCACCATGGTTAGCCGAAACAAAGGGGAAGTGATTCGCTGGGGGAATTTATCGTCAGTGAGCAGTCGTCAGCCCTAAATGGCTTGCAAGTGACAATCTGTTTTGTACAGACGATCTAAACAAGTCTGGTGATAAAATGCTGTCCATCCTGACGAGGTCCGCAGACCCGCCCACCCAATGGCATCCTAGGATCACCACAATTCGAGTTTTGCATCATCAGGGTGCTATAACTTTTCAGTTCCTTGGATCACGTAAAAACAAAGCGACCGATTGATTGAAGAGACAACCCTAGAAGGATGGTGAAATGGTGGGTGGAGTTGGTTGGGGAAGGGTGTCTGGTTGGGGAAGGTTGGGCGATTCTGCGGATTGGCAGTCGAAATCACTTTCGCTTGACTTGTAATCGGAGAGAACTCTGCAAGTTGGATAGATAGATGGATAGCCAAGAAATTAGTTTAACGTGATGCCCTTTTTCTTGGCGGGAGGCAAACTGACAGGTAGAACCCGTTTCAAAAAGGTTGTAATGTCTTAGATTTTGGTATCTATTGGCGTCAAGTTACCCGACCACTTGATGTAAAGTAGCCGCCCTTTTAAATTTTAGCTCCGCCGGCCATGTTATACCGTGATTTAGCAATGAGTCTGGTTTGGTTTGCGCGATTTTTATAGGGTTTGCTGCACAAACGAGTCACAAAAGACTCAAAAGAGGTCAATTTCACTAACAACGAGAAATATTCGAGGCACCAACCTGGCCACCTCGACACAAAGTTGGCCGTCATGTTAGTTTTTATGTTTGTTTATTCGCAAACACAACCACAATGTATATTGGCGCTCTAAGTTCGCTTTCGCATATACCTAGTCAGTTCAAGTTAAAAAAGATTAAAGGCCAAATCAATAAAAACGATCACACAGGCATGACAAGTGAGTTCGCAAAACAAGGTCATTTGCTGGTGCGAGAGGACAGGAGAGGATGGGTTTCCTGAAAAAAAGATTGAATTTGATGGAAGACTATTCCAAGCTGCGATAGTCAGAGGGAAAAGGAATTCGAAAAAGCTTCCGTTTTCCAACTTACACCACAACTTCTGCTTATGGAGTTTGCGAAAACTGTGGGAAGCTTCACAAATGAAATGTGCACGAATGCTGTTTGACAAACGAAAAACGGTTAAACCTTACTTCAACTGACTACCGCAACAGCCGCAACAACCACAACCGCAACAACTCTTCCCTCTAGAAAAACCGCACAAACTCTCGCGCGACAGCAGAGGTAAACAATCTGATAATGTTGGTGTTTTAGATTAGGGGTTTGGTTTGGTTGGGTTATGTTAGATAATGTCAGGATAAGTTAGGGGTAGGATAGGTTAGGTTAGGTTGGGTTAGGTTAGGATTGAATAGGTTAGACAAGAAAAACGGGCGGATTGACACTATAACCCAACTTACCCAACCCAACCTAACCTACCCTAACACAACCTACCCTAAGCTAAACTATAACCAAACCTAACCCAGACTAAAAATAGATTTTGATTGATAGATTTAAAAAAAAATTAAAAATAGATTTTAAAATAGATTTTAAAAATGAAACAAAAACACCAAAAATAACCAGATGGATCAGCTCTGACGGCTGTCGCGCGAGGTTGTTGCGGTTGTTGCATTTAGTGTTGTGGTTGTTGCGGTAGTCAGTTGAAGTAAAGTTTAACCCGAAAAACTAATTTCCAAATCGACAAGTGCCCCACGCAGCCAGCTTGATATCCGTCAAATTTGAGGTTTTTCTGACTTTTTATCAACAACACGTGTAAACACCTCACACAAAAACGAAGGAATAAAGTCTACACTTTCTGATTTTCTGTGCACAAGATAGGTATACTTATGTGCGCAAATTGTGCATTGTATCCTGGCAGATACCGTGCGGAAATTCGACCGTGCGATTTGATTAGACTGAACTCAGAGTTTGGAACAATGAGACGATTCGATCAATCGAGTTGAAGCAGTTCAATTTTGTTGCCGGGAACACGATTCATCCGAATCTTTCGACAACAACGCCGAAAGAATAGGGACTCTTCTAGGGGCAATTCAGAATAGCCGGGCCATAGACCCCAGGCAATTTTTTCTGACTTTTGAAGGCACGGGGCAATGCAATTCCCCATTTGGCATGCGCCGCAAATCACATCACATGAAGGAATGCATTTAACGGCGCTTACCTAGATGGGGAATAACATTGCCCCGTGCTTCGAAAGTCTGACAAAAATCTCCCATGGCCCGGGTATTCTGAATGGCTCAATATGTTTGGTGTCGATTTTGACACGCTCAAGAATTCCGCAAAGTAGGGTGGAATGGAAAAAAATCGCAGGCGGAGCTCAGTTTGAAGCAGGGATGGATACATAATTAAACTCACAATATGACTAAGAAAAGACCAATGGCAGCTGGATAAGCAGACCGTCGTTGTGCGGTGAATTAGCGAATGACGCTTGCGAACCCATCGCAGTTTCAAGTGAAGATTCTTGTTTCCCGTCGTTGAACATTTTGCCGAGATTGACTTCAAGATCTTTAATAGGGATTGCGCACAATACAAGCATATTCTGAGACTGGAATAATGAGACGGATAAATTCTAGAATCCTTTTTAGTGAAGAGGAGCATTCAGATTTCTTCAAATGTATCCAATGGTGGCAGAAGCCACTTGAAAACAACGATGAGTCCCAACTTTGGTCTCTTGAAAGATAAACTCAAATATTTAAAATCAAATAATACCATCTTTGAGGCGGTCACCATTACTCACACCAGGCAGCTTTTTATTGGCATAGATCAGTTGCCAGTGCCAGAAATCAAGTGCGGAGGCGGATGGGCTTGCGCATAACGACATCGTCCTCGAACAAGGCGTTCGTACGGAAGATATCACGCCATCCATGATTTCGTTATGAAATTGGAAAGAGGAGAGACCCAATGACACTACCCTTGGGAACTCCAGATGTCACCTTTGCAAAACCTGACAGTGAACCTTGGATATTGACATCTTGGGACCTAGAAAAGCCTCTATCACTCTAAATAATTGACAGGGTTTGTGCGTGGCAGTTAATTTTCGAATGAGTTTAGTATGGCACACCAAATCGAAGGCTTTGGTTAAATCAAGGAACGCTGAGCGAAGAGGCATCTCGGAATCAACCGATCGCACAATGCCGTCAACAAATAGGACAGGTGGACTCGCATTAACACTTGTCCTGAATCCAAATTGATCGGCCCGGAAATAATTTCTGTGCTCGAGAAAGGGCATAAACCTACTTACAATGAACGCGCTCCAACATGTTTGACAGAATACATGTAGCGATACCCCTCGGCAACATTGACGGAGCAGCCCTTCCTCAGAATTGTTTGAGGAAAAGTTAGACTGGACAAAGATTAATCCTCACGTTACCCTGGAGATTATTCAAAAAGTTTCATAAGCTTTAGAGGCGCCATGGAAAGGTTTTATTTTTTTGTAGCCTAAATTCTGTCATTTGCCAGAAATTGAGTAGTCGAATTGAGGAGCACCTTATACATTTGGGGAGCTAACAATTCACGTCCTATAGATCTCCCAAAAATTGAAGGAAACAATAGTCTAAAATCTTGCGCCATCTCTTCTTGATACGGACTCTGGCACCCATCGCTGTTTCCAGTGACGCTCCAAGCTGATCTACCAAGCCGATGAGATTTAAGGGGTCGAGTTTAAACTGGAAGTTTCTCACTCTCCAAGTTCCAACGGCAAAAGCTTGCGGATGGGAAAGTGAAAAAATAACAGATGCTTCGGACGTGACGGAAAACTGATCAGCGCGAGTTTGTTTCCCCTCCACTAGTTTCCCTTATTCCCCCGCCACGAATTTCCCCTCCGAAAACCAAAACAGCCTTGTCGTCCCTTGTGTTTTTGGCAAACTTTCCGCTCCCGGAGGAACAGCCGGCTTTACTCGCGTGAAAAATTGTGTTGGGGTAAGGCGTGAGCCGGAGCATGGTTTGGCGTTTGGGGGGGCGCTTCAAGAATGAATGAACACCCGTTCTCGTAGTAGACATATTGCTTGTCCGCTTCGGATCATTTAACACGCCCATTCCACCAGTTTCACCCGCACCCCCATGGGAAAAACCGGCCACCCCGCATCCCCTGCCGTCACCCCTGACTCGCCATCCAAGTCTTCCCGTCAAGAGGGATGGTGAGCGGTGCGAGAGGGGTGGTTGGCGAATTTCTCAACAATGCCTAATGAAAGACGTGATTTTTGTTGAAAATTACCTTGGAAATTCCACAAAGTTTCGGCTGTCTTTTCGGCGAGGGCCAGCAGGAGCGAGAAGTTTGCGATTCGGCTGGCAATGAGATTCTGAAATTACCGCAGAGGTATATCTGCAGCCTGATTCGGACCCAAGGCTTCAACGGCAAAAGAACAACGTCAGCGAAGCTTAATTTTAGGAGGGTCCACAATATTTTCGTCTGTTAGAAATTAGTAACACATGCTAAGGGTTACTGGGAACGGGTCCGGTTTTAATGAGTTTCGGGTTGAATAATTTCTTGCGCGATGAGTTAATTTAAATTAACTGGGGCTGACAATCGAGAACCGGGGAAATCCAGAAGCCCAGTTCTGGATTGTCCCCTGTCTCGAGTTGAAATAGGGGACAATCCATAATCTCACAATGACTAATGAGGGGACAATCGAGAACCCTTTTGGACAAGGATCGAAGTTACTGGATGTACGAGCTTTTTTATTCATTGAATGAAGCAGGGTCACACGTAACGCAAAATTAAAAAACCAGTGTGTGTTTTTTAAACCAGTGTAGCTTAGTTTAGGTTTGGGGAGGTAAAAAAAAACCCATCAGCAGAATCGATTTTATTCAATTCAAATTTCAAATTCAATTACGTTCAAGTTGCTTTTGAAATTGCAAATATACAATCATGTCAGATGCCAGTAAGAAGTGAAAAACAAAAAATGCAAATGCACAAACTCCAAGACATTGAGGAAAGAAATGAATAAAACAAAGAACAGGGAAGACAAAATTCAGAAGTGAAGCGCTTCCTGGGCTGCTTGCATTTATTTCGCGATCTCAATCAAAACCGGGCAAAATTTATCAAAGGAGAGCTGCTTGGGAGAGAGTTCCACGACATAAGAGCTCGTGGGAAAAAGAAAAAAGATGCGTGTTGGTCTTAATTGGAGTGATTTTGAATTGGAAGGAGTGAAGTGAGCGCCTTTCGTGAAAATCAGAGGAGAAGATCTAAGGCACCTGAATGTGTGTGTGGCCATTAAAGATCTTTATGAGAAATGACAGTCTTTTTTCTTCCCTTATTATTGAGGATCTAACCTGAGAGAGGACATGAGAGAGGACACGCTTGTGGTATGCCGAAAGTCATTGACTATAAAGCGAGCAGCAGAGCGCTGGATCTTCTCCAGCGCATTTGCATGCCAAGCAAGATAAGGATCCCAGACCACGGAGGCGTATTCAAGTAAAGGAAGTACTGTGGCCTTAAAGGCTTTTAGTTTGGAGTCATTGTCTGCATGGGTCAAAACTTAAAGCCTTTAAGGCCACAGTACTCTTGCTTCTGTTTTTTCCATTAACTGTTGCTTCCGAAACTTTTTTACTTTCGTTTTACTCTTTTGCAGGCGGTAGAAATTAGAGCGCCAGATTGCAACAGAGATTTCTGGAGCTGTCAGATTTTGACCTCGGTTATAAAATCTGAACAATCACAATTTTTACATGTGTGTGTACATCAATTCTGCCTCTACTACACATCAAGTCCGGCTGGGTTCACCACTGCGACAGTGGATAAAACTCTTTGCTCCACTCTTGATTCGCAATGGAGTTTACTTCGCAAGAAGATTTACAAAATCGGAATGAAATATGAAAACCAGTTAAGGAAGTGCCGAAAACAAAAAGGTAATAAAAAGTGAGACTGGATACTCCCTCAGGGACAACGAAAACACATTGGGAAGCTTCATGCAGAACCTATACTGTGTTTTTAGTCTGAAAAAGGGTGGCACGTTTTGTCGGAAACCTACAGTTTTTATTTACCTTGATGCACGGGGTGGCCTTTTTACTGGTCCAAAAGTGGGCAGATATCTTGACATTCTCTTACACACTCCCTCTCCATCCCTCCGCATCTCGCAGTCACTCTCCACCCCTTTTCCTTGCTCTCTCTCGTCTTCCTTTCTCGTTTTCTCTACCCATATCTACGTCTTCTCTTTCTTTATTCTATCTTCCTGCCCCTCATACCATTCTGTCGCTACTATCTATCTCTCTCTCTCGTTCTCTCTCGTTCTCTCTCGTTCTCTCTCGCTCTCTCTCTCTCTCTCTCTCTCTCTCTCTCTCTCTCACTCACTGTCTCTCCCATCTCTCCTCTGACTACTTCTTCCGCATTTTTGAAAACCTGAAAACAAAAGATAAGTTGCAAGAATTGGGAAAAGTTTCTGTTTCTGAGGGATTGGTTTTCATGCTGACTGCTGAAGGCTCTTTCCCCTAAAATACGGACCCACCTTTTGGAATCCCGTTGGGGCTTCTTGTGGGGCAAACGTTTACCGCTGATATTCAGTCGAGTATTCCTTTTAAAGACGGGAAATTTTCCCGAGTTTCAACAAACTATAATAGCTGCGATGGTTTCCAGTCTGCTGAGATGTTTTAAACATCTCCGCAAGCTGGAAAACATGCGGCCGTTGTTCGTCGAGATCACCTGAAAATGCCCTCATCGTGAGACCAGCGAGTCTTCCCAACCCCCTCGATTCTCTGCTCAGAGGTCTGCGGGGATTTGAAGTGGCAAGTGTGTGAAAACGAGGCAATATTTGTCCCTTACACCGAGAATTCAAACAAACTATTGACTGCACGTAAAAAGGGTTAATTTTTCCTATAAAAAATTTAGATTCAAGGAACACGATCCGAAAACATCGTGATATTCGTGTAAGGCGTGAAACTTCACCAAACCCTCTTGAAATTGGATGGCCCCTGTGTGTTGCGGGTTTTTTTCTCCTTGTCTTTTTCTCCTTTTTCTCCTTGCCTTCTCCTTTTCTCCTGGCCTTTTTTCCTTTTCTCCTTGCCTTTTTATCCTTGCCTTTTTCTCCTTTTTATCCTTGCCTTTTCCTCCTTTTTCGTCTTGCAGTTTTATCCTTTTTCGTCTTGCCGTTTTCTCCTTGCCTTTTCCTCCTTTTTTCGCATTGCCTTTTTCTCCTTTTTCTCCTTGCCTTTTATTCTTTTTCTCTTAACCTATTTCTGCCTTTTCTCCTTGCCTTCTTCTCCTTTTTCTCCTTGAATTTTCCTTTTCTCCTTGCCTTTTTATCCTTGTTTTTTTCTCCTTTTTCGCCTTGCCTTTTCCTCCTTTTTGTCTTGCATTTTTATCCTTTTTCGTCTTGCCTTTTTCTCCTTGCCTTTTCCTCTTTTTTCGTCTTGCATTTTTCTCCATTTTCTCCTCGCCTTTTCTCCTTTTTCTCATAGCCTTTTTCTGCCTTTTCTCCTTGCCTTCTTCTCCTTTTTTCTCCTTGCATTTTTTCCCCTTGCCTTTTTATCCTCGCCTTTTTTCCTTTATCACCTTGCATTTTCCTTTTTTCGTCTTGCATTTTTCTCCCTAGTCGTCTTGCCTTTTTCTCCTTTCGATCTTCTCCTTTTTCTCCTTGCCTTTTTCTCCCTTTTCAACTTGTCTTTTTCTTCATTTTCTCCTTGCCTTTTTCTGCTTTTTCTCCTTGTCTTTTTCTGCCTTTTCTCCTTGTCTTTTTCTCCATGTATTTTTCTCCTTTTCCTCCTTGTTATTTTCTGCTTTTTCTCCTTGCATTTTTCTCCTTTTTCTCCTTGCCTTTTCCTCCTTTTTCGCCTTGCCTTTTCTCCTTTTTCTCCTTTTTCTCCTTTTTCTCCTTGCATTTTCTCCTTTTTCTCCTTGCCTTCTTCTCCTTTTTCTTCTTGCCTTTTTTCCTTTTCTCCTTGCCTTTTTATCCTTGCCCTTTTTATTCTTGCCTTTTTCTCCTTGCCTTTTCCTCCTTTTTCGCCTTGCATTTTTCTCCCTTTTAGTCTTGCCTTTTCCTCCTTTACATTTTCTCTTTTTTTCTCCTTGCCTTTTTCTCCTTTTTCTCCATGTATTTTTCTCATTTTCTCCTTGTCTTCTTCTGCTTTTTCCCTCCTCTTTTTCTCCTATTTCTCCCTGCATTTTCCTCCTTTTTTCGCCTTGCCTTTATCTCGTTTTTCTCCTTGCATTTTCTCCTTTTTCTCCTTGCATTTTTCTCCTTGCCTCTTTTCTCCTTTTCCCCCTCGTCGGGTTATTCTGATTAAAAATTCTGACTCCTGGCATGAGCTGGAAGGACACGAGTATATCCAAGGGCGCAGATCCATGCTGAATATTGGGGGGGACGATGAGGAAAAATTCTGTCGTACGAAGCGTTGCGCGAAGCGCAACGCCGGGGGAGGGGTTCGGGGAGGGGGTGTCCCCCTCCCCGAAGGGGAAGAAATTTTGAAAAAATGGAACCTCAAATGGTGCTCAGAATGCTCAATTTTTTAAAAAATCTGAGCATTTTTCCAAGCATTCCCCGTTTACTCAGAACAGATAGACAACGTCGAATCAGTCAATGAATGTTGTCCTTTCGAATCCAATTTGCTGCTAAAAACACGACACGACCAAACAACCACGAAAGTGCTATCGCGTCTCAAACACTGGACTCAACTGCACTCCTTCCATCATTTCAACTTCAGATTTCAATTCAGGATTCAGAATTTTCTGTCTTGCTTTCGTCATCCATGGCCAAATTTCCATTTGCCCTTGTCAGTGATTTTCATGAACTGCCGTCGGCATCACGTCCCATTCAACAAGCCCGGATTTAGGCATGGGCCGACGGGGCCCGCGGCTATAAGGGCCTCCGAAAGAGTTGCGACTCCGGTCCCCAGAAGTGCAAGAAATTTTGTAATTTCATCACTCATTTTGATTTTTTGCTGTGGTTTCTCAGAGAAAACAGAATCTGGGACTCGGCTTCATATTCAATTAGGGAAAGAAGATCCTCGACACAGTTCAGCTTTGTCGAAAACAATTCACAGCTCTTGAATTATTGGGTGGGACAATTCATGACTTTAAAAATATTGGATGGGACGTGTCCCCCCCGTCCCCCCCATGATCTGCGCCAATGAGTATATCATCAAGGCTACACAACACGTCCCTATAATCAAGGCTGTCCGTCTTTTCAATCAAGGCTATCCGTCCTTTAGAGACAACCTGCGCACCTTTACCATCCTAAAATTTCCCCATGACAAATCGTGGAGACTGGGCAATTCAGAAGCAATTTTTCGCCACACAATAACGAGAAATTCCGAGGAATTTCCTTTGGGTTATTGGCACAATTATGAAAAATCATTGAATCGTTGAGTCATTGAATCATTGAGTCATTGAATCATTGAATCATTGAATCATTGAATCATTGAATCATTGAATCATTGAATCATTGAATCATTGAATCATTGAATCATTGAATCATTGAATCATTGAATCATTGAATCATTGAATCATTGAATCATTGAATCATTGAATCATTGAATCATTGAATCATTGAATCATTGAATCATTGAATCATTGAATCATTGAATCATTGAATCATTGAATCATTGAATCATTGAATCATTGAATCATTGAATCATTGTATCATTGAATCATTGAATCATTGAATCATCGAATCATTGAATCATTGAATCATTGAATTCTTTAGTCATAGAATCATTGAGTCATTGAGTAATTGATTAAATGAGTCATTGAGTCATTGAGTAATTGAATCATTGAATCATTTAATCATTGCATCATTGAATCATTGAATCATTGAATCGTTGAATCATTGAATCATTGAATCATTGAATCATTGAATCATTGAATCATTGAATCATTGAATCATTGAATCATTGAATCATTGAATCATTGAATCATTGAATCATTGAATCATTGAATCATTGAATGGTTGAATCGTTGAATCATTGAATCATTGAATCGTTGAATCGTTGAATCGTTGAATCGTTGAATCGTTGAATCGTTGAATCATTGAATCATTGAATCATTGAATCATTGAATCATTGAATCATTGAATCATTGAATCATTGAATCATTGAATCATTGAATCATTGAATCATTGAATCTTTGAATCTTTGAATCATTGAATCACTGAATAATTGAATCATTGAATCATTGAATCATTGAATCATTGAATCATTGAATCATTGAATCATTGAATCATTGAATCATTGAATCATTGAATCATTGAATCATTGAATCATTGAATCATTGAATCATTGAATCATTGAATCATTGAATCATTGAATCATTGAATCATTGAATCATTGAATCATTGAATCATTGAATCATTGAATCAATGAATCGTTAATTATTGAGTTGTTGAATCATTGAATGATTGAATGATTGAGTAATTGAACTTGAATCACTTACTCGTCATTGAATCATTGAATCATTGAAGAATCGTTAAGAAAAGGAGCACCAAATTTCGGTTAGATGTACTTCGAAGTGTTCTCATGTTTCTGGTGCGAGCAGTCCTTCGCCACATAGGAGAGGCAGGGATGAGGTGGTAGCCCCTTGTAAAGTCAGAATCGAAATTATCTCACACACAATTCATTTTGTCAGTGTCACATAGGTGCTAACGGAACAACCAAAAGAGGCGATTGAACCTTAACCCTTTCGCATTCAGCCAGTTTTCTGGAAATTAATATAGGTGGCTGGCAGGGGTGTAGGTACGTGTGGGTACATCAGCTCAGGCATACTAAACCGCTGATTGCGAGCGCTTCTTTATTGTCCCACCCCTCACACCACCTCTCCCTCTTTCCCTCCCTCCCTCGCTCCCTCCCTCCCTCCCTGCAGGAAATGTTCTGAGGTCTGTTGACACCGTTCGAGATTTATGCTTCACGGTTCGCGACTAATTTGAGAATTAAATTTGCCTCAATTTCCCTTTCACCTACAACCCCCCTCTTGCACCCCGTGCCGCGAACGCTCCAGCACCTTTTCGAGATCTCCCCCGCGGCGGGACGTGCAGCCGCTTCCCGCCAGAGACGTCTCGGAAAGGTGTGCATGGAACGTGAATTACGGCGGTCTGAATTGTTATTTCTTTGGTCCTTGTTTGAAGATCGTCGCAGCCTTTCCAAACCTCCCAACCCACTCAAACCCTCCCAACCCTCCTGCCCTCCAACCCTCTCCAACTCCAATCCTTCCTCACTGGTGGTTTGGTTTGTCACCATTCGTTTGAATTTGCGTTGTGCATTGTGCGGGGTGCAATCGAAGACTTTTGTCACTTTTTTCATGTGACGTAACTGTACTTTGCTTTGGAAACTATGTGACTCGAATTTTTCAGAAGTGCATGCCTTGCATAGCAGAAGTACAGTTTATATCGGCGAAATAAATCGCGCCCATGGGTACAAAACATTATAGGTACATACACCAAATTCAGTACATACACCAAAGACTCGTACATGTATGTACGAGTCAAGAGTGTACACCAAATTCAGAAGTGCCGCACTTGCAACCTATTCGCTTCCTCTGGACTTGGTTTTTCTGAACAAGGGCTAAGCAATGGTTACCTTTTCAGGCACTGCAGGTCAGGACGGGTCAGCTCAGGTCATGTCAGGAATTGCTTCCAATACACGGCCGCCTCATTGACTCTTGTTCTAGTATGGTAGCCACGTACAGAGCGAGTCAAGAAGCCAACGTGGAGGTCCGCGGATCGAACCGCGCACGTGATATTTTTTAGTTCTTATTCAATAAATATAATGACGCCAGTTTGAATGACATGTTCCAACTCCAGAATTAGGAAAATTTGAATCCAACGAGAAGAAGTCCTTCAGGATAACCGGTCAGGGAGTGCGACAAAAATGGTGGACACGGAAAAAACGACCAAAGTTTGTGACTACGATCCCCCAAAACCGCTTGTTTTTGCGCTATCTAAGCGACGTCTGGGTTTGACCACCCGGGTATGATCGCCGGAATTTCACAAATAATGCAGAAGAAAAACGTTGTTCAAGAATTACGCTTGAGTGTGTAGCACTTCATGCATGCTGCGGTGTACGTCCGTCTTTAGAGCGTGGGGGCAATCATATTTGGGTTCGTGCGGAGGAATTTCCGTGTCGACTTTCGCAATGCGATCTATCTGCCAATTGATACTCGTATTTGCCATTGATCTATTTCGAAAGCTGGAAAAATACAAATGGTTGATCATGCAGAGGAATTTATTTGGTGTCGTCCCACGAATAATGCGACTCATCTGCCACTTCATGCTGCGATGTACGTCCCTCTTTAGGAAGCAGGGGAAATCAAAATAGTGTCAGTGCAGAGGGATTTTAGTGTCAGCTGACGTATCGCGACCCATCTGCCAACGACAGCATCTCAAGCTGCTATCCCTGATGAGTGAACAAAAATAATAGGCTATTTGTACTCGTAAAGGGAGAGGGCAGGGGGTCATTGGAGAGAATGAGAAGAGGTTGCTGTCGCAGGGTAAAATTTGTTAAAGGCGACAGGATAAAGTAAGGGCGGACGAAAATTCCCGTGGGAACAATGTCGGAATGTAGATGTACAGTGTGGACTGGAAAACAGAGAACGAACAAAAGATACCATGAGATCCGTCCATTTTCACTGCCCATTCGTAATTTCAGTCGTTTTTGGTCATTTCGCCCAGGTCAGTTCCAGGATAAGCATCTCAGTTCGCGTCTCTCGCTCTCCTTCTCGTTCTCTGTTTTCCGCAGGCTGCCAGTCATCAAAGCATTCAGTCATTCGGCCATTCTTCCATTTCGGTTTATTCGATCAAAGTTTAGACAACGTGATTCCAATACTTATAAGTGCCGTAACTCTCATTGCCCATCCCCGCCCACCGAGCGCCAATTGTCGCTCTTTTCCTTTCTCTGCCGTCGCGTCAAGAGGCCGGTTTTCCTGGCTCTGGTTGATTTGTGCGTTGCTGTGCATCGGCAACGAAAAGTAAAATTTCTCTGGAACCAAATGACGGATTTTGATGAAACCTTTTGTGTTGGAAAGCTGAAAATCAGACCTTTTCAGGACTCTAAAATTATCCCGAACTTTTCACGAGCAAAACTTGAAAGTCATTGTAGGGTAAAATGTGTTCAAATTTTGATGAGATAAAATTTTGCGTTCTTGCTGAATACTTTCAATGATTGCGCGATTTTTTCCGTTGTAACATGGTTTTGACCTTCAGAAGAGTTGTAGAGGAAGCCCTCAGCTCTGCACAGACACCAAAATCATTGCATTTGAACACCATTTGACTCTTTTACAAAGAGAGAACGCGACGCGGAATCATTCATTTTGTTTTCTGCCCAAAAATAAGCGGGGATGAGGCCGCGTCTCCAAAGGAGGCCGCGATTTTTCCCGTGGTGACATGGTTTCGACCTATGAAAGAGTTATAGAGGAAGCTTTCAGCTTTCCATAAATACCAAAATCATTGAATTGCAACATCATTTGACGATTTTTATGGAGAAGAAACACGACATGCGGAAGCATTTTTTGTTTTCGGCACAACAAAAAAATAATGCTTCCATGTCGCGTTTCCTCTTCATAAATGATCAAATGATGTTCAAATTCAATGATTTTGGTATTTTTGGAAAGCTGAAAGCTTCCTCTACAACTCTTCCGCAGGTCAGAACTATGTTACAACTGAAAAAATCGCGCAATCTCTGAAAATGTGAGGCAGGAACCCGGAATTTTATCACATCTTAACTTAAAATTAAGATGTACTTAAATTAAGATGTAAGGGGCTGCAGCGGGCGAAACCCCACTCGTTTGGAGTCAAACATTGACGTGTACTTCACCTAAATTTAAACGAAGTAAGCCGCTGCTGTCAAGAAGCATTTATTTTGAAACCGATTCCTTTCTGAAACACCATGTCTTCTTTCGGAAGGGCTTAAAGGTAAGATCGTCAGATTCCTTTCTTAGAGTTCCTTTCTTCCCTCTCTTTTTCTTTCCCAACGACGGAGATAGACAGCTTGGGAGTCTTCACGATGTCGTCTTCTCTCTACTGAGCTTTGAACGACATCGAAAGACACGTGGAAAGACATAGAAAGACTGCAAGATGCGGAGGAAGGCAGTGCTGTTACTTTTATGGAAGGGTGGATATAATAAATAATTCTGAATGTCAAAATATGGAAAGGGGTCGAACGAACGGGGAGGGGATGATATTGCGAACAGGAAAGGCGAAATGAATTGGGGAAGATGCTCTCGACAATTTCATTAGAAAGGCAAGACAAACTCGGCTGTAATATTCCGGAGTATGTTTATTAAAAAGCTGGTATACGGCGACGGGTATCTTGCTGCAGAAGCTTACGATAATGACAAAATGTGTCGGAAAGGGCTTTGTCAGGATGAGATTCGAATGTAGAAAGTTGGGTGCCCACATTTTCGATCGGTCTATTTCAATCCGCCACTCCTTCGGTTTGAATTGAAAAAGTTCTGCTGGGGAAAGATCATCTTAATTTAAGATCATTCAGTTGCATAGAGGCGGCGGAATTACGCTACCCACTACGTCTGAAATGCCTTTGTCGAGTTTTGCATACACTTTACTCTTTTCGGAAACTGAAGTCCTTTCATACCCGGCTGCAAAAAACGCTCTTTCAGCGTCGAATTACGCTATTTTGCACGTTTTCGGTCGTTCAACATGCTCCGTTCAGGAAATCCGATGCGAACGAAACTTGATGAAATTTCTTTATAAAAGGCTCATTTTGGGTCTATTTTAACACAAATTTGGCAGTTTCGCACAGGTAAAGTGCCCATTTTCACTGTTGCCGAAGTGGAAATTTGGATGGGTTTCTCGCTCTTGGAAGTACTTTTGTGAGCCATTTGAGGAATTCCAACCGAGGTCAAAAACGGACATTTCTTGAGAGCTTTTTAACAATATGGGATTTTTGTTTCTCCTTCAAAATAGTTGAAAAAGAAAAATGTGTGCATGTGTGAAACTATTTTTAAGGTTCCCTAGCAGCTAGGCGTCCGTTGTCTAAACTGCAGCGATGCGTGCAGAGAACCACCATTTTGAATTTTTGAACTGGCAAACCCGAAAAACGGCATTCTCTCCTATTTCCCCTGAAAGAATCAGAATCATAGCAACACCCATATTTTGCTGTGATGTGTGTAGCAAACCCATTGGAATGTTAAGGGGTATAACGTAAAATGACACCAAAATGGATATCCGTCTGAATCATTTCCCCCGTGTCGAGAAAATGTCAAAATCACGAAGTTGATTAGCAGTAATAACATTCCCCGCTTCCAACGATCTGCGTCGTCCTCCATATCCGCCTCATCCGCCACAACTATTTCTGCAAACCTGTTTAGGCGGAGGAGGCATACAGGGCGGAGGAGGTAGGCGAGGCGGATGAGGCGAGGAGGCGAAGGAGGCAGAGGATTTGGAAGAGGAAGAGGAGGGTAGGCAGCTGAGGCCGAGGAGGCGAGGAGATGGAGGAGGCGGAGGAGGCACAACATCTGAAGGAGGCGGAGGAAGCGAAGAGATTGAAGAGGCAGAGGAGCTAGGGTAGGGGAAGGAGGAGGAGGCACATAAGGCGGAGAATGCAAGGAGGCGGAGGAAGAGCAGATACGGAAGAGGCAGAGGAGCCGGAGGAGGCGGAAGCGGGGACGAGGCGGTGGTGAAGTATTGGAAACTATAAGAAGGGAACGCACCGTGCGTGTGGTTGGTAATCACTTGCAAAAGTCATGGTCATTTTGTGCATGTCCAAACAAGACGGTGTTTGTCCCGGTACGTTTGGATTGAAGGACGTTTGGATTGAAGGTCACCATTCCTGTTTTTCTCTTTCTTTAATCCTTTGTGTCTTTCCGGCAAAAGGATGGGTCCCTTTATTCAAATTGGTCATACTTTGCTGAAAAAGACGATAGTCCTTAGTTGGTTCAAGCGATGGTCCCTGCTGACTTCCCCGTTGTCTAAGACACCTGGTGCCTTCTGCCGGAAAAACGATGACACTTATGTGTATAGCGGCGGCGGAATTAATGTACTCATACATGTAAAAAATTGCGACCGTTCAGATTTTGGCAAAAACTCTGCTGCAGATATTAAGGACCCTCTTTTGTGACCGAGGTCAAAATCTGACACCTCTAGAACGCTTTGTTGAAATCTGGCGCTTTCATTTCTACCACCTGCATAAGAATAAAAAGAGAGAAAAAAAAGTTTCGGAGGCAACGTTTAAATGGGAAAAGCACATGTGTGGGTACATTAATTCCGCTGCCACTATACAGTCAAGAAAAAAAAATGTTTTCCATTTTGGAATTTAAATGCAATGACAAAACGAAAAAGAATTGAGCTCTTGACTGTAGAACCTGCTCTCGAATGCGGAGTCTGGGCCTTTGAGGCAAGGACACTGGTCCTGGGTCTTTGAGGCAAGGACAACTGCTGAGATCACTGATTTCAATAAAAGAAGAACCGTTCATGGTTGAGGTGACAAAGGCAACTGGCGACACGTGACTCTTCTGCAGATTTGCAGGAATGCAAAAAGAACTCCGAATCTGGATGTTAATAAAACACTTATTTTTTTATTATTATTTTTTTTTCACACAAAACTGCCACAAAGAAATGGTGGCAGTGACGAGCACCCCCAAGTCAAAGAGTTAAAAAAAAAAAAAGTAATGAGTTAAAAAAAAAATTACAATAACGAAAAAGACAGCGATCGGACAAGAAGAAAAGATTAAAAGCGCCTTGGTGGTGAGGTGAAATCTAGAGCGCCCAGTATCGCATTTGAATTCGAAGGCAGCGCATTCCAGTCGTGAATTGATCTCGGAAAAAAAGGAATTCGAATAAACATTCCTGCGGCACAAGGGAATTGTGAAACTTGGCCATTATCCGTGCGCCTTTGGCAAGGTTTAAGGCGGTAGTTAGCCGGTATTTGTGCAGCATCCTATTTGTCAGGAAATCACAAAACAAATTCAAGTCGTCTCAAACGCCTACTGCTTCTCTAGAGTGGGTAGCGAGAGTTCATTAAGCATCGATTATGCGTGCTGCACTTCTTTGAACACTTTCCAGTAACTGCGAGTCTTTTTCACACTGTTGGATATCAAGTGAGGGCCATTGCTGAGATCCTTAATTTTAATATCCAAGGTTTGGGCCAAACTTTCGTTTGGGAAACGGGGCAAACAACTGGGGGATGGAATTGAGGACGTTGAGGAAAAGGCCAATCCTTCCCAAGTTCCAAAGGGAATAAACGTTTAAAAATAACCCGTTTGGAAATAAATAAGACTTGAAAATCCCGGAGGAAAATTTTAAATCCAAATTGAAACCAATGCCGGGGATGGGACAGCGGCTTAAAAATAATTTGAAAGCCTCCAAAAAATTCCCAAAAGCCCAAGTATTTTCCAAGCCAATTCTCCCTCTGTTGCCGCCCCGCGGCTTGTCGCCAAAGGTGCGAACCCAGATTTCCATTTGAAGAAAATCCGGTGGGGAAATCCGATGGATCTTTCGAACCCAGGAGAAATTTGCTTGGAGGGTCTTGGATCCCGGTCTTCGGGCCGGGGAAATTTCTTGGGATTCCACAAGAATTAAAAATTTAACTTGCTCCTTCTGGCTTCCGGGTTTAACCCCTGCCTTTAACCAGGTTCTTTGTTGGCCAAAGGGTCCAGACCAAAGCTCGGTTCAAAATTCAAAAAAAATCCGGGGTGGGCCGCCAGTTCAATGGGAATTTCTTTTGTTTAAATTGAAGTTTTGGCCCTGGTAAAAATTCTTTAGGGAATCACCGAATGGGAAACACCAAGCAAAATAAAGGTTGGATGCCAAGCATTGGGTTGGAAATAAGCAATATAGGTAGGTGGTGAGGGCTGGAGGGTTGTTTAGTTAAAGTTACTAGCCCAAATACCTGACAGAAACTATGCGAATCACTTCCGCGAACATGGGTAAGTACTCAACATGCATGGTCAGATTTGCGGAAGTTTCACCCACGACCAAATAAATCTGTTTCGTGAGGCAAAAAGGATAAGGCCTACAGGCACCATATGCGGAAAAAAGTCACTGTTTACGCAGCCAATGAAAAAAGTCACCAATTTGCGGAGCCAATGAGAAGAAAGTTACTCATCAGCCCAGCCAATCATAGAAGAAAGTCACTCTCAAGCCCTGCCACTCACAGAAGAAAGTCACTCATCAGCGCATCCATAATTAAAAGAAAGTTACTCATAAGTCCAGCCACTCGGAAGAAAGTCACTCATCAGCGCATCCAATTAGAAGTAGGTCACTCATCGTCCCTGCCGCTCAAAAGAAAGTCACTCATAAACGGAGCCAGTTAGAAGAAAGTCACTCATCGTCCCTGCCACTTAGAAGAAAGTCACTCATAAAATGAGCCAGTTAGAAGAAAGTCACTCATCCGCCCTGCCACTCAGAAGAAAGTCACTCATCAGCGCATCCAATTAGATGAAAGTCACTCATCGTCCCTGCCACTTAAGAAAGTCACTCATAAACGGAGCCAGTTAGAAGAAAGCCACTCATCGTCCCTGCCACTCAGAAGAAAGTCACTCATAAAATGAGCCAGTTAGAAGAAAGTCACTCATCCGCCCTGCCACTCAGAAGAAAGTCACTCATCAGCGCATCCAATTAGAAGAAAGTCACTCATCGTCCCTGCCACTCAAAAGAAAGTCACTCATAAACGGAGCCAGTAAGAAGAAAGTCACTCATCATCCCTGCCACTCAGAAGAAAGTCAGTCATAAAATGAGCCAGGTAGAAGAAAGTCACTCATCCGCCCTGCCACTCAGAAGAAAGTCACTCATCAGCGCATCCAATTAGAAGAAAGTCACTCATCGTCCCTGCCACTCAAAAGATAGTCACTCATAAACGGAGCCAGTTAGAAGAAAGTCACTCATCGTCCCTACCACTCAGAAGAAAGTCACTCATAAAATGAGCCAGTTAGAAGAAAGTCACTCATCCGTCCTGCCACTCAGAAGAAAGTCACTCATAAACTGAGCCAGTTAGAAGAAAGTCACTCATCCGCCCTGCCACTCAGAAGAAAGTCACTCATAAACTGAGCCAGTTAGAAGAAAGTCACTCATCCGCCCTGACACTCAGAAGAAAGTCACTCATAAACGGAGCCAGTTAGAAGAAAGTCACTCATCCGCCCTGCCACTCAGAAGAAAGTCACTCATCAGCGCATCCAATTAGAAGAAAGTCACTCATCGTCCCTGCCACTCAAAAGAAAGTCACTCATAAACGGAGCCAGTAAGAAGAAAGTCACTCATCATCCCTGCCACTCAGAAGAAAGTCAGTCATAAAATGAGCCAGGTAGAAGAAAGTCACTCATCCGCCCTGCCACTCAGAAGAAAGTCACTCATCAGCGCATCCAATTAGAAGAAAGTCACTCATCGTCCCTGCCACTCAAAAGATAGTCACTCATAAACGGAGCCAGTTAGAAGAAAGTCACTCATCGTCCCTGCCACTCAGAAGAAAGTCACTCATAAAATGAGCCAGTTAGAAGAAAGTCACTCATCCGTCCTGCCACTCAGAAGAAAGTCACTCATCAGCGCATCCAATTAGAAGAAAGTCACTCATCGTCCCTGTCACTAAAAAGAATGTCACTCATAAACGGAGCCAGTTAGAAGGAAGTCACTCATCATCCCTGCCACTCAGAAGAAAGTCACTCATAAAATGAGCCAGGTAGAAGAAAGTCATTCATCCGCCCTGCCACTCAGAAGAAAGTCACTCATCAGCGCATCCAATTAGAAGAAACTCACTCATCGTCCCTGCCACTCAAAAGAAAGTCACTCATAAACGGAGCCAGTTAGAAGAAAGTCACTCATCGTTCCTGCCACTCAGAAGAAAGTCACTCATAAACTGAGCCAGTTAGAAGAAAGTCACTCATCCGCCCTGCCACTCAGAAGAAAGTCACTCATAAACTGAGCCAGTTAGAAGAAAGTCACTCATCCGCCCTGCCACTCAGAAGAAAATCACTCATAAACTGAGCCAGTTAGAAGAAAGTCACTCATCCGCCCTGCCACTCAGAAGAAAGTCACTCATAAACTGAGCCAGTTAGAAGAAAGTCACTCATCCGCCCTGACACTCAGAAGAAAGTCACTCATAAACGGAGCCAGTTAGAAGAAAGTCACTCATCCGCCCTGCCACTCAGAAGAAAGTCACTCATAAAATGAGCCAGTTAGAAGAAAGTCACTCATCGTCCCTGCCACTCAGAAGAAAGTCACTCATCAACGGAGCCAATGATTGTTGCGCTGGTTTTGCTCAGTTGGAACAGAGTGCATTTGTGGTCTTTTGTCACACAACAAAACCCTACCGTTTTCTGGCACCATACGGTACAGGCTTCTCATGCACTCGGCAATGGAAAAAGGTCTGCACTCCTGAATCAATATACCAGGGGAGTGTGTGCCAAAAGTGCCAAAAATGCCTTCTTGGTCGTGAGTTCAAATCCCAGCGAAGACACGATTTTTACAAAATTGATTTTGGGGTTTTGTGGGTTCGGGATCAATGTTTGGTGGGGCGTCTCGTGGATATTTACATGATGGCCCATCCATAAACTGCGCATGCCTGAGGAACTTTGGCATTTAGTTATGCGAGAACCCTTCATTCTGCCGGAGTTCGATTGAGAGCTTTGATTTACTGCGCGCCGTGGAAACTTCCTTATAGAATACTTGCAGAACTAGACTTAGCGTGTAGGTAGTGGGATTTTATCATTCGTCTCCAAAATACAGTTTCACGGGATCTTGTGATTAGCATCAGTAATTTCTGCATACTCAAAATCAGGAGGGTCCCACTTTTACTGCAAATACAGTGTGTTTCAAGTGTACCACTGCGTCACTGAAAATGAACCTGTCACAATCACATCCTGCTGCAAGTCCAACTGATATAATTCGTCACGGTAGAGTTCGCGGGCGCGTATTTACATTTCCAACACCAACATCAGTTTTTTCCGCGCTTTTTTCATGTAACGCTCGTTTCGGGACGTATGCGATCAGGGTTTAATGCCTCTCTTAAGCCTCAACCCTCAGACAGGAAGGAGGTTCGTAGCTGCTGTTGCAGAGTGCTGTTTTCGCCCGTTCGTGTTCACGGTTATGAAAAAATTGACGCCAACCGTACCTGACCAAACCTATATGCCTGCGACCAACCCGAACCGGATTGGTCAGGCGAATGCCTGGCCTGGCCTGACCTGACCTTCCCGAACCTGACCTTCCCCCTTCATACCCTAACCTACCCTAACCAAACCCATAATGAACCTCTACCACTACCTACCCCAACTAAACCTAACCTAATCTTATCCGCCCCAACTCAATTAAAATCCAGGGACATGCTCATTGGAGGCAAGTGCTGTGCTTTGCAGGCAATTAGCGTGTAAGGTGTGATCCTTTTTTCAGTATTCGTATATGTGAACATCCGGCTGCAGGTTGAGGTACGGCAGGAAGGTTAGATCAGGTTGAGTAAGCTCAGTCAGAATTTTCAAAAGAAGTAACCGGATGGATCACACCTAAAACGAACACCGCTTTGTATCTGATGGCATGGGAAAGGGATTAAGCTTTCATCCGGCTCTGTCTCGTAGAGCGCATCAACCGAAGTTCGGCGATAGGTTGATTTTGATTCAGCTGAAGGCGAACTTATCATGCACCGGACCCTGATAGGTTCCCACCTTTGTGATGGTTCAGCTGCTTTTCGATGAAAACCTTGTAGCGACTTTAGATGGTAGGCCGTCAGGCTCAGATAGCTTTTGGTAGGAAAAAAAAATATTTTTTTCTTGCGAATACATGCCCAAATCGAGCATTCGTGCACAAAACGCTCTCTGCCATTTAAAGTCGCGGCAGGATTTGTAAATAGGCACACCGGACCCAAGGCTTCCCACCTTTCCTTGTCACAGTTCAGCGACTTTTCAATGAACCTGTCGGAATAGCTTAGCGACAGTGTTGTGACACACATCTGGCAGATGCCAAACACAGCGAAACGACAATGCTAATAAAGTTTGCAAATATGGCACAGGCTTATATGGGAACGGGTTGATAAGCTTACATAATTGTACAAGGGCTTCTAAATTCGCTGTCAAATAGGTTGTCCTTGGTGTTCAAAGGGTCATTTTACCTAAGGAATTGACAATGTTTGCGCCTGAGAGCAAGCCAGGATGGATCAAAATCGCCGTCCAGTTCGTCACCGGCGTTGAAAAGAATTTTAACCTTTACACGCCGCTGTTAATGATTGAGAAGGTGCCATCGCTCAAAGGCGCACGCCACGACAAGTCGCATGCAAATCTAGGCAGGAGTGTATCTCAGACAGTCTCCATCATTAAGGCACTGGATGCCGAAAATGCGGCAAGAGGCATCATGCATGCATATGCAAATGTCGAATGGGCGGGTGGGGGCGTGGTCATATGTACAAGGCCAGCGGGCAGCGGTGGAGAGGGGGGAGGGAGGGAGGGGGCCGGGCTAACTGACACAATAAGATAAGCTAGTTGGGATGAAAGCGAAGAAACGCCCAACAATGCAAGCAGGGAAAGATAAACACGGAATAAATATGGGCAAACAATAATAGCAATAATAATAAAAGAAAAGGGAGAGAAAAGAAAAATAGAAGAAAAATAAAGAATATAGTCTTGAAGGAAGAGGAAGGCGGATGCTGGGAAATGATTTGAGGAAGCGAAATGCAAATATGAATGGGTCCGTGGCATCCGGGCTGCTTCAGAGGCTGAAATGTTGGTACAGGGTGGATAAAAAAATGCTGCAGGAAAGCTTCCCATGGAGTCATGCGCCCCTTTTTGGTATGCAAAGACGACCAATTAATTATTCACCCTATTCCCCATTGCCACCCTCGTAGCTTCAACTCGGCAGTTAGCAGATGATGGACGCACCCTTCCCAACAATGGAAAAGGAGCCCTCAAGAAACAATTCATTTTCTCCAACACAGCCGTTGTCATGGCAACAATCTCGTTCCACCCTTGCATTTTAACCAAAAAATCCTTTTGCATGAACTTCATATGTGCATGTCTGCAGGAGAAACTGTTTTCCAGTGTCCAGTATACCAGCAAACTGACATGCTATCACAACATGAGCAGACACTTGGGCGAAGCAGGTCGTGAGCGCTTTTTTCGTACGCTGACACCTGCGGTAATCTGCCATAATAAGAACTGCATGGACTGCGAAAAACAATCAATGGAATCCAGCTACGAGTATTTCAAAATTAACCATCAGAGCAACGAAATGAAAAAAATCTTTTTGGCGAAACTTTTTAAAGGCGCCCGCCACTAGCTATTACTGGACCAAAGCGCCTCGTCACCAGCAACAGCTCCGACTTTAAGACAACATTTGGCGTGGACCGCCAATTTCCCTAAAGAATCCGAAGTCTGAACAGTTTTTTTTCTTAATTAAATCCAGCCAAGCTTGATCCAACAACCCATCTGCCGCACACCCCTTTTTGCTCGTTTTTCCATGTTGCTTCATTCCCGCCAAATAGGTCACAAGAATGTCAGCAAAATTGGCACCAGAACATGTAGTCGTATGTGGGGATTCGCAACCGTTGACCCAGAATCCGCAAAAGGTGGGTTTTTCGCGGACACCCTGTACAAATCGGATCCAGAATATCGCAGGCCTCCATCTGCTAACGAAGATGCTTTCTATTCATAACTCGATGGTTTGCCCTTGCTCCGACACTCGCCATCCCTACAGCTCTCCCTCCTCTGAAGGCGATATCACCCCGCCCTCATCATCACTCGGCCTCTACGTCACCCACCCTCTCTTTCACTCCATCCCTCTCTCCCAGATCTCCCTCCCTTTCCCACATGCCATGCATTCTCTCATTCTATCTCCCGTCTGCTTTCCTTGATCATTCTTTCACACCTCTCTCTCGCTCTCTCTCTCTCTCACTCTCTCACTCTCTTTCTCTCTTTCTCGCTCTCTCTCGCTCTCTCTTTCCTTTTCCTTTACCGCACCCCCTCCCTAAATTTATCCCAATGCTCCTCTTCTTCCCCTCTTCTCCTCTCTCCTCCTCTCTTCTCCCACGTTTGTATCTGTACGATTATAATCCAGATGATGAAGAGGCTTTGATTTTGAAATCTCGCTCTCTCTTCTCTCTCTCCCCCACTCTTCCCCCTCTCTCTCTCTCTCCCTCTCTCTCTCTCTCTCTCTCTCTCTCTTCCTCTCTCTCTCTCTCTCTCTCTCTATCTCTACCTCTCTCTGCTTTTGTTATTGTGCCTTCCGTCGTAAAATATTTTCCATCAAAATAACGAATAAACTCGCACCATCATTCAGGAAGATTGGATTCGACAAGAAAGAAAGATCAAGCACCGAAAATGGAAGGCCCCTTTCGACAGGACCGAACACAGCGTTCAGAAGGTGGTGGTGTTTTTATGGACGTAGCCACAGCACAACACCTACGAGATACGTCGAGGTACCCTAAAAGTTTGGAAGGTTAGGCGACGACCAACGTAACTTTGATTCTCAATGACCCAGGACAAATGTGGAGAAATTTTCTTTTCTTCAGAGGACGATTTCTGACTGGAATTCCTAACCCGCAAAAATTTTTAAAACCCCAATTTCTCCGCATTCTTTGGGAGCTCGATCCATATAGATCATGTTGGCCTGTTATACATATTGCTCTACATTCCAATTCCACGCCGGTATATACTGACTTACGATTGAAGGCTTTGATTCTCAACTTGTTCGCAACTTTTAGAAAACCGCCATGACCACTTTCACCAAAACGAGGGTCAGAATCCGAAAGACGTTCACGCAGGAAGGTTTTCACCTCTCCTGGGTATCCCTGATCCGACGATGTCGCAGCCTTTCGAGGCGAACGGAGTCTTTTTTGTGATTGATGTAGCCTTTAGAAGACTAATGTGGCCTCTTGAGATTTAATATGGACTTTAGAGGCAAAGACAACTATCCGAGATTTGAGCAGTTAAGAGAATTATCTGGCCTATAGACGGATGTAGCCTTTGGAGAACAATGTAGCCTGCAGAGACTATGTAGCCTCAGATTAAATGTGTTGCCAAGACGTCTGTAACCTTTGAATATTAATGTGGCCTGCAGAGACTATGCAGCGTTTATAGACTTAATGTGCACTTTAGAGGCTAATGCAACTTCAAGAGACTTGCGCAGCTCAGAAAATTATGTGGCCTTCAGAATCTTATACAGCCTTTGTTGACTGAATGTGGACAATTGAGAATAGCGCAGCCTTTGAAGACTGATGTGGACCTTAGCAAAATACGTCCCTTAGGCCAGGGGGACTAATGTGACTTAGAGAGACGATTGTAGCATTGAGGGGATTGATGTAATGCCAAATGAATGTCCCATCCGGTTGCGATATTGCCATTTTGACTGCATGTCGGCGGAATTAATGTACCCATACATGTGTTTCTGCCAATTTAACTGTTGCCTCCACAACTTTTTTTCTTTCTTGTTCTTTTATGCAGGCGGTAGAAATTAAAGCTCGGATTTCAACAGAGCTTTCTGGAGTTGTCAGGTTTTGACCTCAGTGGAAAAAAGAGGATCTTTTTGTCTGCATCATGGAATTTTTGCTAAAATCTGAAAAAAGTTGCAATTTTTTTACATGGGCGGGTATATTAATTTTACCGCCACCTTGGATGAACATGAGAGGATAGAATTAGTCTGTCTGTAGCGTTGCCAACTGCAGAAAGTGCTCGATTGACGTGTTTACAAAAACAAAAACAAAAAAAACAGGCTTAAGAAATTCAAAACATTCTTTTATTTCTCCACGAAATGAAAAAATGATGATAATTAACATTGATACAAATATTTAAAAAAAAATTGCTTTGTACAGATAAAAAATGAAAATGCTGTTGGCCTGATAACACAACTGACAATTAATTGATGACGACAAATAAGAACATTTTATACAGGGAGTCCAGCGAGATCGCTCAACGTTGCGAGGACTTTACCCAAATGGCCGCATTCCTCATTGCAACTCACCCTCTGCGGTTCAACTCTGCAGCTAATTCAATGGATAGATTTGTGTTGCGAAAATTTCATTTCTATGTGCACAATGCTTATTCCATTTCCATTGTTGCATTGAAAGATGCATCCGTCTGTTGAATTGGCTACATTGAGTTGAACTTGAGGGTGAGTTGCAATGGGGAAATTATACGGCCTAAACTTTTTCATGGGGATCGAGTACAGAGATGAAATCAATTCTGTTCGTGTAACAATTCCAATTTTACGTGTAGAATAATGAAAAATGAGTCTACCTCTATTTTCACATTTGACAGAGCGCCGTCCAAAGATCAATTCCGATTGGTTTCATTGTGATGAACCAGGAGTGAAAACGTAGTTACTACTATTTGGGAATCGGTGGGTGATTTGGGAAAACACCCCAAACAAACAATAGGCCGCATTTTGGGGTTTTTGGGGTGGGGGTATAACTCAGAAATGAGGAATCGGAGGGTATTTCTTCCAAGAATATTTCTGATGAAATTTTAGTTGCTCGGAGATTATTTGGAAATCGGTGGGTGATTTGGAAAAACGCAATATTGAACAAAAAGGGGCCATTTTGGGGTTTCATGTTTTTGGGGGCAATAACTCAGAAATGGGGGGTCGGAGGGAATTTTGATGAAAGACATTTCCGATTGCACTCCACATGAAGAACCTGTCTGCAACGGTTGGTTGCTCTACGATAATTTTAAATAATAGCCCGTATTGCCCAAAAGTATCCATTTTGGGGGTTTAGGGGGCAAATCAAAGAAATGGGGGGTCGGATAAATTTTTCTCCCTGATTAAGTTTGATTCGTATGGTCATAAGGAATCTATTCTGAAATTTCGGTGGTTCATTCACGGGACACCCAGTATTCTTTGGCCGTTTTTTATTTTTTTCTTCTCCGTTAGAGGAGACTGTTAGCGAACCCGTTAACTCCCTGTGCGAGGCTCGGCGGTGGAGAAACTTTATTTTTTGTATACATATGCGTTCGTTTTCTAAAGCCGTCTGTTCCAATCATCGGGGTCGGTCCCAGTCCACGTATAGTCTTGACAGTTCCGGCCGCTGTACCCACTAGGACACTTACAGTGGAAACTGTCCAGGTAAGGATAGCACGTTCCCCCGTTGAAACATGTGACGTCACTCGTGACGTCAGCCTCAAGACGGCCTTGACCCTGGTGGCACGCAGATGACCCGTACGGGGTCACGTTTTCACGTCGAACTGAGGTCACGGTGAGATCGTCGTAGGGTTCCCCGTTCCAGATGATCCGCTGGATGGCACCGCTGAGACCCACGGCTGGGAGGCCGGAAGAGGGATTTGGGTGAACGGATTTCCTGCGAAAGTGCAGAAGATGAATATGTAACTCAAATTATGTTATTGCCAACAATATATCACAACATCGTTTTCTGTTGTTCGCCAACATTTCATGTTGTGACAAAAATACACCAGTATCATGGCAGAATGCAACATTGTCATGTCACAAGTGGCGCACCATTGTTTGGAAAAATATCAACAATTTTTGGGCTGCTTCTATCCGTATCTGGGGCTGCAAGCAGACTTTTTTTATCTGGTTCAAAAGCTTCAGCTGGTTTAAATCAACAAATGTTTTAGCAAAATAACACCATCACTGTACATATTATGGCAAAGAATGTGGCAAAAATAACATTTAATGGAAAATTCAACATTTTGTGGAAAAATAACAAGAAGCATTTGTGGCAAAAAATAACACCATTATGCTGCAAAATACAACATTATTGTGATAAAATTACTCAATTTTATACAAAAAATACACCCTAAAAGTTTCATTATTCAAGGTCAAGACAATGCTATTGTGAATACACAAGAAGATCTGGGAATATGCTCCCCTCCCCAGAATTCAAGTTTATGCACACATTCAGCCAATTTTTATATCTGCTTGGGGATCTTTTGCTGCTAT
Organism: Sinentomon sp. SZTP_YWyxl; assembly: GCA_030068105.1. Classification (NCBI taxonomy): domain Eukaryota; kingdom Metazoa; phylum Arthropoda; class Protura; order Sinentomata; family Sinentomidae; genus Sinentomon; species Sinentomon sp. SZTP_YWyxl. The sequence continues at coordinate 27,925 of JASGXE010017694.1, forward strand.
TCGTACGTGATCAATTCTTTCCACGTAATGTATGAATTCCAAAGTTTCCACCGGTTTTCGTCAGGCACACACTCCCTCCTCGAAGAAAAAGCTCAAGTCTCTTACCTGATACCCCCAACGAAGAGCGGTGTCTCCAGATTGAGTTCGGTGAGAGGTGGACTCGACGTTCCGTAGACCAGTGTGCCGTTATCCAGCTGGATCATGGCGTCGATTCCGTACCTGGCAGCCTTGAGTCGATGCCACCTGCTCAGTTGAACTTCGTCCGGACTCCTTTTCAGAAAGGAAAGAAAATGATGCTGTGAAGACCAGATATCACCATTGTTGGCCGTTTTCAGAAACAACCGCTTTTTCACTCGCTTTTAACACTACACTGTAAATTTGAGGTTTCCAATTGGTACACCTTCGGTACACCATATTTAACATAGGTTTAGATGGAAGTGTTCCTTCTAGAACATTTTGGAACACATGATGTGTTCTTGGAGCGCTATTTTGCGCGATGTGGAGCACATGCAGTGTAGAGTGTTAAAATCGCTTGTGTTCCAATTTTGCGGCGGAAAATGCGTTACAAGATCACATTAAGTGTTCACGAAATTGACCCCAATGGAACTCTTCCCCAAAACC
>JASGXE010017695.1:0-32942 GCA_030068105.1 Sinentomon sp. SZTP_YWyxl
GTCACTGTGATTAAACACTACGGCTGTGGGTTGATATGATGCACCTGTGATGCCAACATCCAATAGATTCTGTGATGCTTCACAGGAAGAGCGTGGCGAAAATAATTGAAAGTCATCCAACAGACCAAAATTTCCGGTGAGAACTTCTGAAAGTTCTGCACGAATCGACTGTTCCTTTGGAGACTTTGGCCATTCAATCAAGTTAAGGGTTTCCAGATCTGTATAAGAGGGACATGTGTCAGTTGCGTTGGTACACATTCTGACATGCTTTGTTTCACAAGCTGCGCCCTGAGAGAATTGCTCCTCGCCTTCAAGGACGTTGCATTTAGAATTCCGATTTAACAGAGATGCAGATTGGTATGCTGTACCAACTGCCTCACGCGGTGTTTCCTGTTCAGGTTCGCATGTAGCGAGAGGCGAAAATAATTGCAGGTTCAAACCTTCAAAGGACGAGGCAGAATCAAAATGAAAGTCGGCGGCTCCAGAATTCTCTGTGCAAAACGGCTGATTCACAGAATTGTTGGGAGTGAAAGGTGAATGTGGTGCAAACGCACAAATTACTGGGTCAAAATCAATTGATGTTGTCTCCGGTGCCCTATTGGGTACTTGCACAGAAACCGGCAATGGCTCCGGGTGTGAAAATGGAACCGAAACTGTTGGTGGTACCGAAACTGTTGGTGGTACAGAAACTGCCAGGGGTGCCGAAACAGACATGGGCTCCGAAATCGCGATTGGAGCGGTCGACAAAGGTACCGAAAAGGGCACCGATCCCGAAATACGCGCTGCCTCACACACCGGAATTGGCCCCGGAAATCCACTCGGTGCCAACGCATGGTAGGCTTCAGAACAATTAATCAACTCGGCACATTGTCGCTGCAAATTACCATGAAGGCCAGACAGCCGATGTTCGGAGAACTCTACTTTTTGGCCACCAAGCATGCTTGAAGCCGAGGTGTCTTGATCGTTGAATTCGCTTGGCGCAAAAAGTCTACCGATCGGTTTCTCCAAGATTGGAATTGGACAAGATATTAAATCAGCCGACAATGGAGCACAATTTACAATATCAACAAGGGCGTTAGGCTCAACAGCCCGCGAGTCAGTACTGAAAATGGTTTTCAGCTGCCCATTACAGTCGCCTTTTATAGGCGCAGGTCCTGATGTTTGGCACTTTGGCCTGTTTTCCGAATTGTCAGGAATGGGTCCACAATTAGCAGCGCGCGAAACTGCTCTCTGTTTTGGAAGCGCGGATTTTGGTTGTTGCGGGCCAATCCTTTGCTTCTTGCACACAGGTGGTTTGTACAGTGGCGCCACATTTTCTTCACTTTTTGAGAACGAAGTGCTATCACAGGCTTCATCAGATTTTCTGAAAAAACTGAAGCGGCAAATTGGCGACGGGCCATTTGCGTCGACTGCAACAGTCCCAGAATATTGAGGCTGAAAATTCGGTGATGCGAGACAAGACATTTGCATATCAATGGGCTCAAGAGTCATTGTTGCCTGCTTGGTTGGTTTAGTCGAAATGCTGCGTTTCTCAGCAATCTCGATAGCCCCTGCGTTGCACGCCTTCCCCTTTACGTTTGGGGTTTTACGATTGCGCGCGTTCAAGGCGTCAAACCTGTTGTGAACAGGAAGCGCCGAATCCAGAGGTCCTGCAGGCCTGCTTTTTGCCGCAGAAGTTCCCGCCTTTTCAATGCGGTTGAATCCCGATATTAATGGCGAACGGCCACGGCGTCTGATTGATTTATTTGAAAGAGATATCGCCAAATGTGGCACCATGTTGTCAGTTGAAGGCGCTGTTTTCGGAAGTATTGCCCTTGGGGGACGAGTGGGCAAACGCTTCTTTGAAGAACAGTTAGGAGGGTTCGTGACTGGAAAATAACCTGGAGGTAAGCACAATTGTCCGTCCACGCGCACGTCCGCGGATCCGAATTGTCTTTCAGATTGGAAAACCTTCCGATCGGTCGAAGGTCTGGAATTTGAAATCATTGCCCTTGATGATTGAGAGGGAAAACGCCTCTTTGGAAACGAGCAAACAGGAGCGTTGGTGATTGGTAAATGACCTGGATAGAGAGAGGGCACTTGCCCACTCGCACGTTCTTTCGGAGACACAGCGCAGACTTCCATCACAGCTTCAAAGCCCGTCGGTGATAGCTCTGCCAATGACGGCAAAACAGGGTTGGCCGCACGCATTTCGATCATGGCCAAATCGGCTGCTTCCTCTTCGTTGGAAGGCTCCGGAAATTTGCAAACCGACGAGCCGTCCGAAATTTTTGTGTCTGCACACGAGGGTTCTGCATGCAGACGAAGGGTCTGCGACTGGAACGCACCTGCTTGTGTGCTGCGAGGCGCTGCACTCAAGATGGGTTTGGATTTAACAGGATTCAAGATGCAAGGCAAAGTCTGAGAGCTCCAAGGAGGAATTTCTGCTAAGCTGAGAGCAGGGTTCTCTGTTTGATTGATAAGTGGCGGAAAAGCCGAAGCATCGAAAATACTTTTACCTGAATCAACAGCATCCAAATAAGCAGCCAATTTGTGGTGATATTCGACCTGCGCCGGATCCACCTTTGCTGCAAGTTGTCGCCAGCCGCCTTCAACAGCGATTTGTTTCGCGCGGAAACCTTTCGTTTTGGCAGATCTTTCAAACCGCGAACTGATTTTGCTGTTTTGTTTGACCTGTGTGTCGGCAGGCCATTTTGGAGAATGGGTGGCTTCTTTTGTGCCGTCGGCAGAATCGGCAAACACCCCGGCGGAATTTCAGGTGTCTGTGGAAGCGTCCAAAAACCTGTTTGGACGTTGGTCGCCGAACACGACTGCCCTGCAATGACAGTGCAGCTTTCTTTCTCACGAGGTGATGCGATGACATCTTCGAAACTCGGTGGAATCCTTTCTGCCGCCGGTGGAATTTCTGCCACCGAGTAAGTTTGACCTGTCGCGCATGGTTCATTTGTTTGTGGCGTTGGAACAACATTTTCGAAACCTGGAGGGCTCGCTGGCGCCATCTCAGGCTGTGGTGGAAATTTTGCCACCGAAACATTATCTGCCACCCGCCACCTTTCTGCTTTCACCTTGCCACCTTCACTCCGCAACCCAGGGTTTGCACCCGCAAGCAAACTCCCATTGGTATCTTTTTCAGCGTCCGAAACATTATTTACACAAATTACAGAATTTGCAGCATCGATTTCGCGGCAAACCGCCAAAATATCTACAGTCGTGTCCATTGAAATTCCATTCTCCGTCATTTCACGCAATCTGGCCATCAATTGGCCGACCGAAACAATCCGAGCCATTGCGGCAAACAAGCGCCGTCAGCGGTTCCCAACCAAAAATGGCTCAAATCAAGAATGATGTGAAAAATCGATTACTGCAAAATGCACCAAATCCTTTTGAAGTGGCGCAACACAAAGACTGGAATGCCCTAAATGCCGAAAAGGCACAAACCAAGAAGTCGGGCCCTATAGGCCAAGGCCTATGCCACAAGATCTGCTGAGGATCGGTAAACCAAAAAAGGAAAGATCTTACCTTGAGTGAATTGGTACCAATCCGTTGGAAAATCACAAAAACGCAAAACGCACGATTCGCACGAGCCGCAACACAACGCAAGTAAACTTCTCACCCAAATGGTAACCCAGCCAGAGCCGAAACAGATGACCCGAGGCAGCCTTCACTTTCGGTTCCTCGAAGCCCCGCCTCTTCAACACACCTGGGACTGTCTCACAAGTGCCCAGCAACCAATCAGCGCAGCCGGTTAGCATTAACGGTTCGCAGGAAACAATCCAACTCGGCTGTTGGGCTTGGGATGGGAATCGGCTTTGCACAATCGTGACGGAGTTAATGTGCCACCGCTTGCATAAGAGTAAAAAGGAAGGAAAAAGTCTAATGGGAAAAATACTTGTGTGAGTACACCAGCCATTGTGCTGCAGCCGAGGTCAGACCTGCCTGCATATGTGACCGCAGTGAAAACCGCCACCGATCCAGGTTCAACAAAAGTGGCTTTCGAAAGAGGCGAACAAAAGCTCGTTTTTGTTGTTATTCCGTCGACCGTCGCATGGACAATCACAGCGTGCGTTGAAATTCGTGTGTCCAGTCTGTGTTGCAGCGCGAAGTTATTTACCACAATTTTCTTTGCATATATGGAGTACTTCGCATGCAGTGTTCGTACAAGTTGTGCATCCGTGTACAATAATGTTATTTGAATGCGGAGATGGTGGAGTGTGGAGTGATGGGTTTGGTTGGTTATGTTATGCTAGGTTGGCTTGATTGCGTGAGGTCAGGTCAGGTTAGGTTAGGTTTGGCTAAGGTAGTAGGTTGGGTTAGGTTAGGTTGGTTAGGTTAGGTTAGGTTAGGTTAGGTGAGACGGGCTAGGTTAGGTTAGATTGTGTGGGCCGATAAGGTTTTGCGACCGAGATAATTAGTGAAGGACCAATTGACATGAATCATTTAATTTTTGCACCATTTGCTTCACTGCTTGCTATAGGCCCTCTGTGGGTGCTCAAATCCCGTTCAGCCCTTTTGGCCCCACCCAGTCGGCAGTGATCAGCACCATGGTCGTCCTAGACCTCAGGCAGAAAGAAAACGCTGGTCAACGTGCATGGGGTTGTTGTGCATTGACGGGGTCCGGAAAGGGATTTAGACTCTTGAATGGAGAACGTTGACGAGCGTTCTGCCTGAGGTCTGGACGACCAGGTGGCTGATCACTGAGGACTGGGTGGGGGGGCCAAAGGGCTGAACGGGATTTGAGCACACCGCAGAGGGCCTATAGCAAGCATGTGAAGCAAATGGGTGCAAAAATTAAATGATTCATGTCAATTGGTCCTTCACTAATTATCTCGGTCGCAAAACCTTATCGGCCCACACAATCTAACCTAACCTAGCCCGTCTCACCTAACCTAACCTAAACTACCTCGGCTAACTCAACTTAACCCGCTTCACCTAACCTAACCCGCATCACTCAACCTACCTTAGCCAAACCTAACCTAACCTGACCTGACCTCACGCAATCAAGCCAACCTAGCATAACATAACCAACCAAACCCATCACTCCACCATCTCCGCATTCAAATAACATTATTGTACACGGATGCACAACTTGTACGAACACTGCATGCGAAGTACTCCATATATGCAAAGAAAATTGTGGTAAATAACTTCGCGCTGCAACACAGACTGGACACTCGAATTTCAACGCACGCTGTGATTGTCCATGCGACGGTCGACGGAATAACAACAAAAACGAGCTTTTGTTCGCCTCTTTCGAAAGCCACTTTTGTTGAACCTGGATCGGTGGCGGTTTTCACTGCGGTCACATATGCAGGCAGGTCTGACCTCGGCTGCAGCACAATGGCTGGTGTACTCACACAAGTATTTTTCCCATTAGACTTTTTCCTTCCTTTTTACTCTTATGCAAGCGGTGGCACATTAACTCCGTCACGATTGTGCAAAGCCGATTCCCATCCCAAGCCCAACAGCCGAGTTGGATTGTTTCCTGCGAACCGTTAATGCTAACCGGCTGCGCTGATTGGTTGCTGGGCACTTGTGAGACAGTCCCAGGTGTGTTGAAGAGGAGGGGCTTCGAGGAACCGAAAGTGAAGACTACCTCGGGTCACCGTTTCGGCTCTGGCGAGTGGCTGCGTACCTGCCATTTGGGTGAGAACTTCCCTTGCGTTGTGTTGCGGCCCGTGCGAATCGTGCTTTTTGCGTTTTTGTGATTTTCCAACGGATTGGTACCAATTCACTCAAGGTAAGATCTTTCGTTTTTTTTTTGGTTTACCGATCCTCAGCAGATCTTGTGGCATAGGCTTTGGCCTGTTGGACCCGACTTCTTGGTTTGTGCCTATTCGGCATTTAGGGCATTCCAGTCGTGTTGCGCCACTGCAAAAGGATTTGGACCATTTGGCAGGAATCGATTTTTCATAACAATCTTGATTTGAGCCATTTTTGGTTGGGAACCGCTGACGGCGTTTGTTTGCCGCAATGGCTCGGATTGTTTCGGTCGGCCAATTGATGGCCAGATTGCGTGAAATGACGGAGAATGGAATTTCAATGGACACGACTGTAGATATTTTGGCGGTTTGCCGCGAAATCGACCCTGCAAATTCTGTAATTTGTGTAAATAATTTTTCGGACGCTGTAAAAGATAGCAATGGGAGTTTGCTTGCGGGTGCAAACCCTGGGTTGCGGAATGAAGGTGGCAAGGTGAAAGCAGAAAGGTGGCGGGTGGCAGATAATGTTTCGGTGGCAAAATTTCCACCACAGCCTGAGATGGCGCCAGCGAGCCCTCCAGGTTTCGAAAATGTTGTTCCAACGCCACAAACAAATGAACCATGCGCGACAGGTCAACTTACTCGGTGGCAGAAATTCCACCGGCGGCAGAAAGGATTCCACCGAGTTTCGAAGATGTCATCGCATCACCTCGTGAGAGAAAGAAAGCTGCACTGTCATTGCAGGGCAGTCGTGTTCGGCGACCAACGTCCAAAAAGGTTTTTGGACGCTTCCACAGACACCTGAAATTCCGCCGGGGTGTTTGCCGATTCTGCCGACGGCACAAAAAGCCACCCATTCTCCAAAATGGCCTGCCGACAACAGGTCAAACAAAACAGCAAAATCAGTTCGCGGGTTTGAAAGATCTGCCAAAACGAAGGGTTTCCGCGCGAAACAAATCGCTGTTGAAGGCGGCTGGCGACAACTTGCAGCAAAGGTGGATCCGGCGCAGGTCGAATATCACCACAAATTGGCTGCTTATTGGATGCTGTTGATTCAGGTAAAAGTATTTTCGATGCTTCGGCTTTTCCGCCACTTATCAATCAAACAGAGAACCCTGCTCTCAACTCATCAGAAATTCCTCCTTGCAGCTCTCAGACTTTGCCTTGCACCTTGAACCCTGTTGAACCCAAACCCATCTTGACTTCAGCGCCTCGCAGCACACAAGCAGGTGCGTTCCAGTCGCAGACCCTCCGTCTGCATGCAGAACCCTCGTGTGCAGACACAAAAATTTCGGACGGCTCGTCGGTTTGCAAATTTCCGGAGCCTTCCAACGAAGAGGAAGAGGCCGGTTTGGCCATGATAGAAATGCGTGCGGCCAACCCTGTTATGCCGTCATTGGCAGAGCTATCCCCGTCGGGCTTCGAGGCTGTGATGGAAGTCTGCGCTGTGTCTCCGAAAGAACATGCCGGTGGGCAAGTGCCCTCTCTCTCTCCAGGTTATTTACCAATCGCCAACCCTCCTGTTTGCTCGTTTTCAGAAAGGCGTTTTCCCCTCAGTCATCAAGGGCAATGATTTCAAACTCCAGAACTTCGACCAATCGGAAGGTTTTCCCATCTGAAAGACAATTCGGATCCGCGGACGTGCGCGTGGACGGACAATTGTGCTTTCCTCCAGGTTATTTACCAGTCACGAACCCTACTAATTGCTCTCCTCCAAAGAAGCGTTTGCCCACTCGTCAGCCAAGGGCAATACTTCCAAAAACAGCGCCTTCAGTTGACAACATGGTGCCACATTTGGCGATATCTCTCTCAAATAAATCAATCAGACGCCGTGGCCGTTCGCCATTGATATCGGGATTCAACTGCATTGAAAAGGCGGGAACTTCTGCGGCAAAAAGCAGGCCTGCAGGACCTCAGGATTCGGCGCTTCCTGTTCACAACAGGTTTGACGCCTTGAACGCGCGCAATCGCAAAACCCCAAACGTAAAGGGGAAAGCGTGCAACGCAGGGGCTATCGAGATTGCTGAGAAACGCAGGATTTCGGCCAAACCAACCAAGCAGGCAACAATGCCTCTTGAGCCCATTGATATGCAAATGTCTTGTCTCGCATCACCGAATTTTCAGCCTCGCAATTCTGGGACTGTTGCAGCCGATGATGGCGCTTCGTTCTTAAAAAGTGAAGAAAATGTGTCGCCACTGCACAAACTTCCTGTGTGCAAGAAACAAAGGATTGGCCCGCAACAATCAAAATCCGCGCTTCCAAAACAAAGAGCAGTTTCGCGCACTGCTAATTGTGAACCCATTCCTGATAATTGGAAAAACAAGCCAAAGTGTCAAGCCTCAGGACCTGCGCCTATAAAAGGCAACTGTAATGGGCAGCTGAAAACCATTTTCAGTACTGATTCAGGTGGTGTTGAGCCAAACGCGCTTGTTAATATTGTAAATTTTGTACCGTTGCCAACCCAATCTTGTCCAATTTCAATTATGGAGAAGCCGGTCGGTGGAGTTTTTGCACCAAGCGAATTCAACAACCAAGAAGCCTTGGCTTCAAGCATGCTTGGCAGCCAAAATGTAGACTTCTCCGAACATCGTCTGTCTGAACTTCATGGTAATTTGCTGCTGCAAAGTGCCCGATTGATTGATTCTTCTGTGAGAGAGCATTCGATGGCATCGAATGGACTTCCGTGGGCAATTCCGGTTTGTGAGGCAGTGCCTATTTCAGGATCGGTGCCCTTTTCGGTACCTTTGTCGACCGCTCCAATCGCGATTTCGGAGCCCATGTCTGTTTCGGCACCCCTGACAGTTTCGGTACCATTGCCGACTTTGGTACCACCAACAGTTTCGGTACCATTTTCACACCCAGAGCCATTGCCGGTTTCTGTGCAAGTGCCCATTAAGGCACCGGAGCCAACATCAATTGATTTTGATCCAGTGCTTGGTGCTTTTGCACCTTATTCACCTTTCACTCCCAACAATTCTGTGAATCAGCCATTTTGTACCGAGGATTCTGGAGCCGCCGACTTTAATTTTGACTGCCTTTGAACCGGAATTGCCCACGGAAGTCCATTCGATGCCATCGAATGCTCTCTCACAGAAGAATCAATCAATCGGACACTTTGCATCCGCAAATTACCATGAAGGTCAGACAGACGATTTTCGGAGAAGTCTACTTTTTGACTGTCAAGCATGCTTGAAGCCAAGGCTTCTTGGTCATTGAATTCGCTTGGCGCAAAAAGTCCACCGACCGGTTTCTCCATAATTGAAATTGGACAAGATTCGGTTGGCAACGGTACAAAATTTACAATATTAACAAGCGCGTTAGGCTCAACAGCACGTGAGTCAGTACTGAAAATGGTTTTCAGCTGCCCATTACAGTTGCCTTTTATAGGCGCAGGTCCTGAGGCTTGACACTTTGGCGGTTTTTCGAATTGTCAGGAATGGGTTCACAATTAGCAGTGCGCGAAACTGCTCTTTGTTTTGGAAGGGAAGATTTTGATTGTTGCGGGCCAATCCTTTGCTTCTTGCACACAGGTGGTTTGTGCAGTGTCGCCACATTTTCTTCACTTTTTGAGAACGAAGCACCATCGTCGGCTGCAACTGTCCCAGAATGACGAGGCTGAAAATTCAGAGATGCGAGACGAGACATTTGCGGATCAATGGGCTCAAGAGCCAAGGACTTTGTTGCTTGCTTGGTTGGTTTGGTCGAAATGCTGCGTTTCTCAGCAATCTCGATTGCCCCTGCGATGCACGCTTTCCCCTTTACGTTTGGGGTTTTGCGATTGCGCGCGTTCAAGGCGTCGAAACTGTTGCGAACAGGAAGCGCCGACTCCTGAGGTCCTGCAGGCCTGCTTTTTGCTGCAGAAGTTCCCACCTTTTCAATGCGGTTGAATCCCGATAACAATGGCGAACGGCCACGGCGTCTGAGTGATTTATTTGAAAGAGATATCGCCAAATGTGGCACCATGTTGTCAACTGAAGGCGCTGTTTTTGGAAGTATTGCCCTTGGCTGACGAGTGGGCAAACGCTTCTTTGGAGGAGAGCAATTAGTAGGGTTCGTGACTGGTAAATAACCTGGAGGAAAGCACAATTGTCCGTCCACGCGCACGTCCGCGGATCCGAATTGTCTTTCAGATGGGAAAACCTTCCGATTGGTCGAAGTTCTGGAGTTTGAAATCATTGCCCTTGATGACTGAGGGGGCAAACGCCTCTTTGGAAACGAGCAAACAGGAGGGTTGGCGATTGGTAAATAACCTGGAGAGAGAGAGGGCACTTGCCCACCCGCATGTTCTTTCGGAGACACAGCGCAGACTTCCATCACAGCCTCGAAGCCCGACGGGGATAGCTCTGCCAATGACGGCATAACAGGGTTGGCCGCACGCATTTCGATCATGGCCAAATCGGCCGCTTCCTCTTCGTTGGAAGGCTCCGGAAATTTGCAAACCGACGGGCCGTCCGAAATTTTTGTGTCTGCACACGAGGGTTCTGCATGCAGACGGAGGGTCTGCGACTGGAACGCACCTGCTTGTGTGCTGCGAGGCGCTGAAGTCAAGATGGGTTTGGGTTCAACAGGGTTCAAGGTGCAAGGCAAAGTCTGAGAGCTGCAAGGAGGAATTTCTGATGAGTTGAGAGCAGGGTTCTCTGTTTGATTGATAAGTGGCGGAAAAGCCGAAGCATCGAAAATACTTTTACCAGAATCAACAGCATCCAAATAAGCAGCCAATTTGTGGTGATATTCGACCTGCGCCGGATCCACCTTTGCTGCAAGTTGTCGCCAGCCGCCTTCAACAGCGATTTGTTTCGCGCGGAAACCTTTCGTTTTGGCAGATCTTTCAAACCCGCGAACTGATTTTGCTGTTTTGTTTGACCTGTGTGTCGGCAGGCCATTTTGGAGAATGGGTGGCTTCGTTTGTGCCGTCGGCAGAATCGGCAAACACCCCGGCGGAATTTCAGGTGTCTGTGGAAGCGTCCAAAAACCTGTTTGGACGTTGGTCGCCGAACACGACTGCCCTGCAATGACAGTGCAGCTTTCTTTCTCACGAGGTGATGCGATGACATCTTCGAAACTCGGTGGAATCCTTTCTGCCGCCGGTGGAATTTCTGCCACCGAGTAAGTTGACCTGTCGCGCATGGTTCATTTGTTTGTGGCGTTGGAACAACATTTTCGAAACCTGGAGGGCTCGCTGGCGCCATCTCAGGCTGTGGTGGAAATTTGCCACGAAAACATTATCTGCCACCCGCCACCTTTCTGCTTTCACCTTGCCACCTTCATTCCGCAACCCAGGGTTTGCACCCGCAAGCAAACTCCCATTGCTATCTTTTACAGCGTCCGAAAAATTATTTACACAAATTACAGAATTTGCAGGGTCGATTTCGCGGCAAACCGCCAAAATATCTACAGTCGTGTCCATTGAAATTCCATTCTCCGTCATTTCACGCAATCTGGCCATCAATTGGCCGACCGAAACAATCCGAGCCATTGCGGCAAACAAACGCCGTCAGCGGTTCCCAACCAAAAATGGCTCAAATCAAGATTGTTATGAAAAATCGATTCCTGCCAAATGGTCCAAATCCTTTTGCAGTGGCGCAACACGACTGGAATGCCCTAAATGCCGAATAGGCACAAACCAAGAAGTCGGGTCCAACAGGCCAAAGCCTATGCCACAAGATCTGCTGAGGATCGGTAAACCAAAAAAAAAACGAAAGATCTTACCTTGAGTGAATTGGTACCAATCCGTTGGAAAATCACAAAAACGCAAAAAGCACGATTCGCACGGGCCGCAACACAACGCAAGTAAACTTCTCACCCAAATGGCAGGTACGCAGCCACTCGCCAGAGCCGAAACGGTGACCCGAGGTAGTCTTCACTTTCGGTTCCTCGAAGCCCCGCCTCTTCAACACACCTGGGACTGTCTCACAAGTGCCCAGCAACCAATCAGCGCAGCCGGTTAGCATTAACGGTTCGCAGGAAACAATCCAACTTGGCTGTTGGGATGGGAATCGGCTTTGCACAATCGTGACGGAGTTAATGTGCCACCGCTTGCATAAGAGTAAAAAGGAAGGAAAAAGTCTAAATGGAAAAAATACTTGTGTGCGTACACCAGCCATTGTGCTGCAGCGAGGTCAGACCTGCCTGCATATGTGACCGCAGTGTGAAAACCGCCACCGATCCAGGTTCAACAAAAGTGGCTTTCGAAAGAGGCGAACAAAAGCTCGTTTTTGTTGTTATTCCGTCGACCGTCGCATGGACAATCACAGCGTGCGTTGAAATTCGAGTGTCCAGTCAGTGTTGCAGCGCGAAGTTATTTACCACAATTTTCTTTGCATATATGGAGTACTTCGCATGCAGTGTTCGTACAAGTTGTGCATCCGTGTACAATAATGTTATTTGAATGCGGAGATGGTGGAGTGATGGGTTTGGTTGGTTATGTTATGCTAGGTTGGCTTGATTGCGTGAGGTCAGGTCAGGTTAGGTTAGGTTTGGCTAAGGTAGGTTGGGTTAGGTTAGGTTAGGTTAGGTTAGGTTAGGTTAGGTTAGGTTAGGTTAGGTTAGGTTAGATTGTGTGGGCCGATAAGGTTTTGCGACCGAGATAATTAGTGAAGGACCAATTGACATGAATCATTTAATTTTTGCACCCATTTGCTTCACATGCTTGCTATAGGCCCTCTGTGGTGTGCTCAAATCCCGTTCAGCCCTTTTGGCCCACCCAGTCCTCAGTGATCAGCCACCATGGTCGTCCAGACCTCAGGCAGAACGCTCGTCAACGTTCTCCATTCAAGAGTCTAATCCCTTTCCCGGACCCCGTCAATGCAACAACCCCATGCACGTTGATAACCCAGCGCAAAACTTGCTCTCACGTGCGTCAAACTTGTTACACCATATTTTTTCCCTATTTCACCATGCCGAAATTTTGGGGGAAAGCCAACACGGCAAACGTTTCTCAGACGGACAAGCGGTTATCAACCTCATCCACGTAAATGAGGTTACAATTTGTTGCCATCGAACCCCCCACCCACTTCTATGATACCTCAAACACAGCCCCACCCGCCCGACCACCCGATAATACCGCCGTCCACGTCGATGAACCACACTCAATACACTCCAGCACGCTTGTACACCCCCACCCACCTCCTCCCACCTCCCAAACCGGATCCCCACCCACCGAAAAACGCCACCCCCTACCCCACCCAAAAAAGTTTTACCCGCGACTCTAGTGTGTGGTGTTCTATGATGGGAACCGGTGCAAGCCACGCGGTATGCGCTACCGACGATATGGAGTTGTCCGCCTCAAAAATAAATCAACCAGCTGCACAGCCACAGAAGCAATGGGTAATGTTTACCCATGGGTGACAAACATTGTTGGTAACATGTGCTATAAATGGTTGCTCTAGTGCCAAATACAGTAAAAAATATTATGCCAACTCACCAGCATTGCAAGTAAATATTTTTGGGCAGATTATCAATTTAGCAGTACAATGCACCCATAACATTGTAGGCACCCATTTCTTGGCAAAATTGTTTGTGTCACACAATGAAAGGGAATAAAATACTTGGGCACAGTCATCAAAAACACCAAATGACTTCAAATAATTGACTTCTTGAATGATATAAAAAGAAACGTTTTTTCCGCTCGCCTCTGCCTTCCACATACAAGTATCTAATCGTATTCCGCCTCCAACAAGTTTCTTCGGGACTCGAAAAAGACAAAAAAGAGAACCTAATTATTATCTTGGCAATTTTTGTAAGAAAATAGCCAAAAAATGCAGACCAGAAGCGGCACATTTTCACGTTTCTACCTTACCATAACGGGAATTTGACAGCAGCATGTAGAACCGAAATACTTTTGAGAGAAACGCCTATTCAGTTGTTCAAAAAGCGCTAAATTATTGACTATCGCATTCTTTCGAGGCGGAGAAACAGCAAAATCCGACGGCATTTTGACATGATGGATGGGTGCCGGTTTGGAAGACCGCAATTTGTTGGTTTTGGGTTTTGGAAAGGTTGAGTTGGTAGTTATCGGTAGATCAGGAAGCGACGAGATATATGACTAAATAGTTATATGGGAGGTCGGGGGAGTTGTGGCATATCGGGACCGCTATTCACTTCGATACTGCCAGCGCAAAATGCGCACTCATAAATGCCCCACAAGCGAAATAAACATACCCAAAATGCATAATTGGATTTTTATCAACATGAAACCTCTGAAACCAGCTCAACCGTTAAGAATTCAATCTGTGGTTGGTTGATGAACCAAAAATTGTTCAGCAAATTAATGGCCAAAATCGAAGCAAGGCCTTCACATACTCACGGCATTTACGATATGCAAATGGCATAACAAGAAACTCGCCTTATATCCCAAGGCAAAAATTAATCTGCAATAATGCTGAATTCGCGAAAATGTAATCAAAATCAGACTCCATATAGGGATGGATCGCAGACATTTGGTGGAATCAGAACTCGTCGAAACTGTCCAGAATGCATGACGCGGTGATCAAAACAGTGTTAGTGATGCAACTCTGGCCCTCTATCCAATTGGTGACTCGGGTCCACTATCCAAGTTCTGCATGCTAACAATCAACTTGATTTTATTATAGCCCATGAGTCTTTTTGTTCAACATGCCTTGAGGTACATGTTGAAATGGTGACGCCTATCGTAATGGGACATCAAGGCCCTTTTATGAAGGGAAGAGATAGGCAGAATGGGTTATGTTGATTTGCTATTTTCCTGCGAACGGTTGCACATGGTGATTCCTGGTGTGCGCCAAAAATACATGGGAGTCAGTAGAACCAAGACCGTACAAAAACTACAGGCAAAGCAAAGCTTTTATTTTTTCAACATAAAATCTTTTTCCAAGAGAAACTTCGAAAAGAAATTCAGCGTATTTGTTGATTCTGCCAAGGCACTTGATCGTGTTTCTCATCCTATCTCCCGAAAACTGACAGCCGATGGAAGTTTTTTTGCTGTGAGTGAATGGTCCAGAAAATACGATTTCCGCAGATGAGCGCCCGTTCCTGAAACAGTCGCCTATTAGTCCCTAAAAATGGCTGCAGGACAAATTCCTTTGCTTGCAAACTCTCCAGTTTATCGCGGTGCTTTAGGATAGAGTGTCGACGACATTGCAAAGGAGCGGATTTGAATGGCC
The DNA here is from genome assembly GCA_030068105.1 of Sinentomon sp. SZTP_YWyxl. Classification (NCBI taxonomy): domain Eukaryota; kingdom Metazoa; phylum Arthropoda; class Protura; order Sinentomata; family Sinentomidae; genus Sinentomon; species Sinentomon sp. SZTP_YWyxl. Next base: position 14,841 of record JASGXE010017695.1, read on the forward strand.
ATTGGATCAAAAACATTCCATCCGCACCGATATTCAGATGAAAATTTGCAGAATTCATTGGTTTACAGCCGTCAACGATGGGATGCGTAGGTGTGCAGCAATTGGCAATCTGTCCGCGACATTTTCAGGCAATGTCAGTGTGTGCGGCCATTGCAACATAGTCAAATTCTGCCGCGGACGGCGTCATTTTGCCTGCGTTGAACTCACAATTTACAGCAACGAAATGACCTCAAAAATATGCGAACATCCGATTGTGAAGAGGCGACCTCTTCGTTGGCAAACTTGAAACAGTTGTTCAATCCGTGACTGCGCTACAAAGTTTGGCAGCAAAAGACCTCAAACTGCGTCTTTCGTCTGGGAATTGTATGGAGTGTCACTGCCATAAAGCGTAATTCAGAATTTTCATCAGGCTTTGAACGCGTGCGAGGATGATGTTCTGTCACACCCCTGACCCGGCTGTGATCTTCAGTGCGGTGAAACTGTTCATGTTCAATGTGAATGAAGTTATGGCTAGTTAAAGTTATAATCTTGAGGTAAGATGCCTTGTCGAGTTGTTATAATATGTCCGCGTTCCTCGCCGATTTCGAGACCACCAGAGGTCCGAAATTGAGATATTTTCGCTTTGAATTTGCAAATGCGAAACTGTGAAATATTTAAGAGGCGAAATTTGCGCCGGTAGGCACTCGCGGCAGCTGCAGGTCTGTCGGTGAGATTAGAATTTGACGGTGGAATGAATTATGGTTAAAGTGATTTGCAGCGAAGATTACAGTTTATGCAAAAGATACGTTACCTTCTACTTCGAGACACAAGAAGCTGTAACGAATATTTGCCGTTTTTGGGAATTAGAGAGCAAAGTTGCGCTCTTTTGCGCAGGTCGGACTCGTCCCGACCATAACATAGATCCTTTAAAATTATTACACTCTCTGTGTGCTGTGATCATACACCAGAATTTACACTAGGTTTGGCAGATTAAGTGGAAACTGCTTAAAATAGTATAATGCGGTTGCTTCTGCTGAATGATCATGGTTGAAACTGCCCAAAATAGGTATATGAGGTCTCTTATATCTACAGCAAAATTATGTGTCTGCAAAATTAAAAAATCTTGGTGTGAGTTCTCTTCTGCAGATGTATGATCAAATTTCCATGCGAAAATCGATAAAAATTTACACCGCAACAGAATTCAAATTTTCCGTTGTCAATGATTTTCTTATTTTGTTTCGCTTAAAATACGAGTGTGGGCTTTTCTAAGGGCAGCGCCTCTTGCCAATATGTGCTCAGTGATTAAATTATGAAATTCGAAGAGAGTACGCTTTCATTTACAGCTCCTTTACCATATTTATAGAAGCAATTTTTTCGAAGTACGTCGTGCCCCACAAAGGTTACTCGTATGCCATCGCGTACCCCCTTCAATTGTTGAGCCCTGCATGCAAGAGAAAGGGTCGTACAATAAAACGTCTCGAGGAAATTGCGAACTCCACAAAAAAAAAATAAACGAAGAAACCATCCAAATCTCAGAGAGGTCGAAAATTTCTCACTTCGCATACCTTTTTGGCACATATCTGATAGCTGGCATGTCACAAATTTAGTTTAGATCAGATGTTGTAAGGCTTGGCTTCTTTTGATAATTATGACTGTCCACGCAGTTTTGCTTTGAAAGGATCCGGCAACCGTCACAAAATTGCATTACCATCAAAAATAACCCTATACAGTAAATTATACAGGCAAGCACTTACCGTCACGCTTTTTCAACGTTGATTATTTGTGAAACCGTCGGAACCGTTGCCGAACAAAAATTTATTTCGTGCTGCACCTGTTTTTATCGATTATGGCGGATAAAATTGCGCGCATGACTGGACTTTTTCCTTAGATGCCTTTTTTCGCTTCGTGCTTTGTTTGGCCAACTTTTATTTATTGGTTCTGAGTAGTTTCAAAAACGAGAGGCTGAAACCCTTAATTGTTTCAAGAAGGGTTTTCAGATAAAAAGAGGTGAAGACAGCCATAGCACCTTGGAAAAGCAGGATATAAGTCAATAAGGATGTAAGCAGGAAAATTGGTCCGAGCACTGATCCAGGAAAGTTCAATACAAATCCTTTCATCATTCCGGAAATGCCATTAAGTTATTCCAACCCGATCAGTGATAGAATGGCAGCTGCCTTGCGCTGGCCTTTTTCAGTCGCCTCAACTTCTTGAAGCTTTGAAGGGATGCCAACCAACTAATGAGCATTCAGGGAGCAGCCAGATAAGAAAAAAATGAGCTGCCATTTTTGTCTCGATGAGGGAGTTTGATGAAGGAGTCATGATATAAAAGGGAAGAAGGACCAGCATGAGATGAACGATACACTCTAAACCCGAAGTTCAGCTTGGAACACTATATTTTAACATGGGCTCAGATAGGAGTGTTCTTTTAGGAACAGTCTGTTATTGGAACACTTAAGGAACACTAAAGGTGTTCCATATCGCTCATGCATGTGTTCCAAATCTGTGACAGGAATGTCACAGATTTGGAACACCCAGTGTGTTCTTGGAACACACTGGGTGTTCCATAAATGTTCCTGAAAGAACACCTCCTATCTAAGCCCATGTTAAAACATAGTGTTCCAAACTGAACTTCGTGTTTAGAGTGTATACAGCATTATGGATATGGCAAAAAGACGTTTGCTATAATAAAATCCTTAATGGAGATTTTTTACATACATATTTGTCGTTGTATGTTAACGAATGTTCCGCTTGTATTGAACTGCAAGTTGAAGACGCTAATGGGAATAAAACACGAGAAATTTCAAAGTAAAATTTAGAGTGCTTCGCAATGCCTTTATTATTTATTGCAGAATTGAAAGCTTCTAATATTTTCTGAAACTGCTGACTACATGTGCTGCTCACCCTGTGTGCCTATTCGTTCTGAAGTGTGCAACACTTGGCAGAATAATTTTATTCTTCTGCCAAGAATAAAATTAAATTAAATTATTCTTCTGAATATTATTCTGCCCACCTCCCTCCTTGATACTCCCCCCACTTTTTTCGCCGATTTTAGCTCAACCCTGTCAATCTCCTCCTAGTCCTCTTGTGGTCATCAATGCTCCTGTTCCTGTTCCACCTGCAAATGAGGTCACTATGGCTCTCCTGAATTGCCGATCAGTTATTGCCCTAGGGAAGAGGGCCGAGTTACGTGCGTTCTGTCAACATTACAATGTTGGTGTCATGTTTTTGACAGAGACATGGTTAAACGATGGGGTTTTAAATTCTGAAATTTTGCCCGCAAATTATTCCATTTACCGGAAGGATCGTCTGGGAGACGAGGTGGAGGGGTTCTAATTGCGATTCGTGAGGACTTTGCTAGCTCACCTGTTGAATCTGGTGTCCGGTTTGACAGTGAAGCGGAGATTGTTTGGTGTTCGTTAAAACTTCCTAACAATTTAAAACTCCTTCTAGCGTGCGTTTATATCCCCCCAAATTTGGACAATGGCAGCGATGTCTTTACCGAGCTGCAAAGCTCAATTAGTCACAATGTTAAGCCACATTCTAAAATCATTATTTGTGGTGACTTTAATTGTTCAGGACTTTTAAGCCTCCCTCTGCAAGCAATCGCCTCTCTTCAAATGATAAGTTTGTTCAGGATGTTATGGGCTCTTTTTCGCTGAAGCAAGTTGTGGAAAGCCCAACTCGCATTTGCGGTGAAACGGCTAGCCTTCTCGATTTGGCGTTTCTTAATTTTGATTCCCCTTCTCCCAATGTCAAGGTGGTACCAGGGCTTTCTGATCATGAGGGAGTCATTTTAACCTTTCCGTCTTCAGCCAACTATAAATCAAGAGTGAGTAATGGTTTGCGGGTTGTCAACTATAAACGAGTAAATTGGGTAGAATTAAATTTGGCTCTTCAGAATAACCCACTTTTTTTTGAGCGGGCCATTTCCGCTCGAACTGTAAATGATGTCTGGCACACGTTCAAAGGAACCTTGCTCGGTTGTTTAGATGCCCTTCCAACAAGACATATAAAGGTGAACTCGCAGTACCCATGGGTTAATCGCAAACTTGACAAGCTTTTTCAGAAAAAGAGAAGAGCTCACACAAAATTCAAAAGGAGTGGTCTTCCTTCACATCATAATGCATATCTCGTTTTGAAACAATCCTGCGCGGATCTTAATGCTTTTTTGTTTGGCAGATTCATTACGAATGCCATTGAAAATGACCATTCACGCAAATTTTGGAACTACCTCAAGTCCATGCGCAAAGAGACTGGTATTCCTGCTTTGGTTAATCCCAGTGACGGTAATATTGTCACTGAACCATTAGCTAAGGCAACAGTTTTAAACTCTTATTTTTCTTCCGTTTTTTTAACTGATGATGTAAATTTCCCTGTTGATATCGATGCCAGCCCAGTCGCGCAGTCATCCCAACAGGAACCTGCTCCGCTCATTTTCCGCGCCGGAGGCATTCTTCGTCTCCTTCGAAGTGTAAAATCAAAGAAACCACCGGGTCCTGACGGTTTGCCTGGCAGGCTAATTAAGGAACTTGCTCCCTCCCTGTGCGTACCCCTTGCCGCATTTTTAACCTAATTTACAGGACTGGTGTGATACCTGATGATTGGAAGAGAGCTATCATAATTCCCCTGCGTAAAAAGGGTACTCCTGCTAACGCACCGGAAGGATATCGCCCCATTTCGTTGACGTGTATTTTTTCAAAACTGTTTGAGCGGATCCTATGTAATTATATTATAACCTTCTTAGAGGCCATTAACTTTTTTCATCCCAATCAATTCGGTTTTCGCCGTGGACGCTCTTGCGAGTCGCAACTTGTGCTTTTTGCCGACGATGTGGCCAGGTCGCTGGACACTGGTATTCCTGTGCACGCAATTTTCTTAGATTTGTCTAAAGCATTCGACTTAGTGTCCCATGTGAAACTTATTCAGAAACTGAATTCGATTGGTTTGCCGCAGCCCATCATTTCATTGGTTAAATCATTTATCTCCAATAGGTCCCAGCAAGTAAAGCTCCAGGAGTTTATTTCTTCTTCGGTTCCCGTAACTTCAGGAGTCCCTCAGGGAAGTGTCATAGGCCCGCTTCTCTTTTTGATTTATATGAATGATATATCAGAAAACGTCTCAAGCTCCATTCGATTGTTTGCTGACGACGTTGTGATCTATCGCCAGGTCCATGATGCGGATGACTGCACTCGGCTGGCTGGCGATCTTGATTTTATTAGTGATTGGTGCGACAGGTGGGATATGAAGATTAATGTAAATAAGTCGAAGGTCCTGCTTTTTGGCAATCGATATAACCCCTATCATTATAAAATTGGCTCTGCCGCTTTGGAGATAGTTAGTAGATTCAAATATCTCGGAGTTTTGTTTGCGAATGACCTTAGCTGGTCCCCACATATAACTGAGGTTGTAAAAAAGGCATCTTGTACCATGGGTTATATAATGCGCAATCTCGCTGGAGCGTCGGTTGAACAAAAGAAGCGTGCTTATGTCACCATGGTTTTGCCTATACTTGAATACGCGTGTGCAGTGTGGAACCCTTGCAAAATCGCTGATATTCAGGCAATTGAAGGCGTTCAGCGCCGTGCTGCCAGAGTTATCACGGGTACTTACGATCGTTTTGCTAGTGTTACTACCCTTCTATCAAATCTTGGTCTTCAACCATTGGCTAGTAGACGCCGTGCCCACTGCCTAAACTTGTTTCGAGATATTGTGATTGGCAAAGTTGATTTTCCCCTACCCCATAGGTACTCCATCAAAACTGTTCAGAGGCGCACTGATCAGGGTTAAGCTTTAATGTTCCCCTAGCTAGGCGCAATGTTTACCAAAATTCTTTTTTTCCGTCTACCATAAGTCACTGGAACAGCTTACCGCGAAACGCCCTTTATTTTGAGCTCTTCAGTGAGGGTGGGTGTTATTTCCGAATGAGAATTTCCTCATGAATTCCTGTCGCACCAATGTTCATCAACTGAGAGACTGAGTTTTTGCTGATTGTTTTTTTTTGTGTTTATATGTTTGTATCATGCTTGACCTTTTAGTTTGATTTTTTTTTTACTCTCACTGACTATACCGTTCTTGTAAACGTGCCCCACAACAACCAATTCCTTGTTGTTGTTTTTTGCAATAAATAAATAAATAAAATAAATAAATAAATTGCCCACATGCTGAACATCCATCTCAGCAAACTTGTTTCAGTAATTGCAATTTCAAAAAGAAAAAAAATTACCGATTCGCAACGCGCCACACCATCATGCACCCAGGCGGTGAGCTTATACGAATATTGGCAGGACTGCCATAGTTTTGCAACCGAGGTAGTGAGTGAACCGGAGAGCGCGAGGCCTGCTCTCAACCTGCTGCGAGCAACTCGTGCTTTATGGATGCTGGCCTGTTGTTAAGCCGGATTTACAACTCACTGCTTCCCTGCATGCGATATTAACTTCCACGGATGGCCAAGTCGGTCAAAGTTGTCGATTCGTGGAGTCTGTTCAGCTGTTCCAGCCAAAGATTTTCAACCTTTTTTTTTCGTGAAAGAATTTCAGCCGTAACCGCTGCAATTATTCCTCAAGAACTTGTATGATTGCCAGCCAGGAATTTGTGAAATGGGCTGCACGAGTATTAGGTATTGTCAGGAAGTTGAGGGCCAACATTTTTATTTCCCCTGCGAGATAGAAATACTCGTTGGAGTGAAAAACAACGCTGAAACAAGAAAAAAATCTGAAAAACAGCTATACCTGCTCCAACCTCCCAGACTCTCTCTTACGTATTTTCGATAAACTGCGGGCGTGTGAAGCTGATTCCGTTGGCGGCCCTGCGGTGTAATTTCATGTTGAGGCCACAGTTTACGTTCAGTCTGCGTTATAGAGACTGAGTTACCGTAAAACTGTGCAGAAACTGCAGTCAGTAGCAGTTAGAAACTGCAGCTTTAAGTTCCAAACATTGTACCCATAGCTGCTTTTAAGCTATGGGTAATACTTACAGTGGAGGTCGACTTCCAAACTGCACTGCTGACGGGCTTGACATCAGAAAGGTAAACGTGTAAAGTTGGGAGAGTCCGAGAGAGGGGGAAAAGCGGCACAAATGCGACTCCGTCCACAATTCCTTGTGCTGGTATGGAGGAGTGCGACCATTGATATGTGACCCCATAAGGCACAACCTTTCTGCTGATTTTGCCACTTTAAAATTGCCCACCCGTGTCTCATATAGTTTTGCCACTGTAGGGCAAGAAGTTGAACAGCCGTGTCTGCCGATTATTGTTATGGACAAGCGTATATACAGAGTGTGGCAAAAGTAATCGAACACCTGCATAACAAATTTTTAACAGCCGCCAGGAGTTGTGGCATGCCGGAGCCGCAGTCAGCCCAGAAACACTGGCACATTGGGGTGGGTTTCGTTGTGTGGTAACGGTTATCTTATGGCTGGTTCTGGCGTTTGGCAGGTGCTCAAATGGAGGCTGTTGGTATTGAGTTGTTTGTGAAGCTGGGTTGGTGTCTGATACAAGTGTTGGACGGTCGATCCCTCCCTCACTCCCACGTTGGGTTATATGTTAGCCTAGCCTAACTTAGCTAAACCAAGCCCAACCTGACCTAAACTAACCAACCTAGCGAACTGTTAATGATTGGCAAGCCAAAGAATTGAGCGTAACAACACCGCCATCTTGTTTAGCGAAACCGGAAGAGACACTTTAAAGTCTTTGATCTCTCTAGTCGGTTGAGGTTTGTTATCGTAATATAGGCCCCTAAGGGGTTTCTGGGCTGATAGGCAACACCATGCCACAACTCAGGGCACCTGCGGACATGAGAGATTTGGGTGTTCGGTTACTTTTGCCACACCCTGTAGATACGAAGTATAGTACAGGTTCAAAATTTAGATTCTGGGTATTTTCAATAACCATTGGAGGAAACTCGCCAAAATTAGGATATTTTTGCAGCAACGCATGATCAGGTATCCTTCACGAACACACGACAATGCAACTCCTCCTTTCCTGATTTTACAAAATTATGGTTGAAATGGTCCGCGTTTTGTTTCACGATCAGTAGCAGCATGCGGGGCCTTTCTGTCTCGGTAGACAACGCATGCGACGAAAAAACGCAATGTGAACCCAGCATCGTGACCTTCTGCGCGGGTAATCTGATCACCCACAACCACACGACGTTAGAGAGCCATGTTTCGCTACAGGCTCTGAGAAAGTGCGACCACGGCAGCGACTTCTCATTTCCGATCAGTTACCTTTTGAAAAATCACCATGACAGGCAAGGCCCTCGCGTTTGAGCATAGGGTAGGGCCAAAATATTCCGTCCTGGCCTGGCAGCCATTAATATGGCGGTTCCTTATCGTGCGATGTGAAACCGGGAAAAATTTGATTTGTTGCAGTCGTGCTTCACAAAATGGACGCCTCTTGGGACCCGCACCGCACCAAGGACTTACAAGCTGCAGAAACCAACTGCTACGCCCTCTTCTGTGCAAAAGAAGAAATCCGGTTTCAACATTTGAGAATCTTGATCGCCAGCCAGGCTCGTATAATCTTTTGATATTCACGGCGTGATCACAAGTACAGGGTCTTGGAGAATTTTGCATCTGGTTACAGCTCTTTTCCGCAGAAAATCTCCCAATTCTGATCTGGGGATGAGTTCATATTCTTGACTCCAACCAGAGGATTCGAGAAAAGGTTTTCCCTTGACGTTCCAACAAAAAATATACAAATAAAAAATACCAAAAAAGATCAAAAAAGAAAATCACCTCCCGAGAGACACAATCCTTTAAGGCAAAATTATTGGTCATTCCGTGCAGAAGAACCCCGAAGGATGAGAGCCCTTTTCCAACCGGATGTGACGCGAAGACCTGTTAACCTACATGATTCACATGAGCCGGCATTGAACATCAGTAGGCCTATAGGAAAATAGGCCACAGATCGGAAAGGGCACAGCGCTCATTTTTCCTGACCCCACCCCAAGGGGTGTGTGCCCATGTGACATACACCCCCAAAGTTTTCAGTACACTGAATATTTTATGATCTGGATTTTGCCTTTTTCGATTTACCTTGCCTGCATTTCCAACTGTAGGTACCTTGCAACCCGCCGAAGAAATCTCAATGTGTGTGTGTGTGTGTTACACACACACGTGTGTAATACATACGTGTGTGCACTTCAAATAAAGTCTGCACTTCATTGTACACACTGCACCAAGTCTGCACTGAAATCAGTGAGCCGGAATGTCCGCACGGAAACCGTCGTTTTCGGCGGGCCTCACGACATTAATCGACTTCAGATTCGGATGGACGCAATCCAAATTATAATTAGCATACATTAATGCGCGCATGAGCAGTATAGGTTCGTGTAGTGCGGGTTTGTGCTCGATCCTGGCGTTTGCGAAGTGAATTTTTCTTAAATATTGTGATAAATTACACAGAAATAAAGCGGCATGTGCATTATGGATGGCATGCGGCTTGTCAGGTTTGCGCATGTTGCCTCTGCTGCAGGAGGGCATGGGGACCGCTTGCCCCAAATATATGTGGGCATTCTCATTTTGGTCCATTTTGCGGCAATTTTGATCTTCATTCTGCGCACAATATTTGATTGTTGCCAATACCCGACCACTGGAAACAAGCTGATCTTTTGGCAGATGATCAAAAAGTGGGCTTTCTTCAAGTGGTCTTCTGTGAAACTCCGCGTGGCAAAATCTCCGGACTTTACACACAAACAAATTAGTAGATCTATTTTTCTCGAAATGAACTACGCGCATTTCTCACGTTAATCCATCCATGTCGGCCTGTGTGAAACTTTCGCCTGCTCTCTTTTTTTTTCTTTTTAAGCTCTGTCAAATGATATTTTGATTACAGATTTTCTGGACTTTTTGGGATGTTTTTTAGGTTTCTCGAAACACCCATTCTTTGCTTTTGTCCTGCTGTTCGAGATGTCTCCAAGCGGATGCCCCCCCCCCTTTTTTATAAATTTTTTGGCACAGAAATTCTACCTTATGGTAGTTTGGGTAACGCAAACGGGGCGATTTCTTCCGCTGAGTCTGTTCCTGTTCCACGGACGCCGCTGGGCAACTTTGAAGTCGCGACCGCGGTGAGCAACTCACGCGAGGGCAAGTTCACAACCACTGGCCAATCAAAACCCAGGACCAGACCAGAACACGTCAGCTTCAACCATCAGCGGAAGACGCATGTTCCCGCGCATTGTGATGCGCTCCCATCTTTCTCCTGATAGCGAAATCGTGACCCGCTGCGAATAAGGTAAAATATAATGGGCAGGGCAAAATGGTCCATGATCCTAATATGGCCCTCGTGCACTGCCTTTTCCGAAACGATTAACAATGTTTGATTCAAGAAATCATCTCTAATTACACACCTGAAAATGTTTTGCTGCTCCGCTGGGATGGTCTGAGAAATGCCGTCCGGACCGGTCACTTCAGAGTCGTCGGTCGCAATTATCAAATACAATACAACCAGCTCGCAAGTTTCCAGTTTTCACTGCAATTTTTCCTTCCCATAAAGAATATTATTTGGGCGACCTAAGCCGACTATCCTAGACTAACTTCCCTTGAATATTCGTGGAAATAATGAACTGAATTTCCTTCACATTCTCAGCTCAAATACATCTAGCTTCTAACACCTTTGGTCCACATTTCCAAACCATTTCGAACTTCCCATGAATATTCGTGGAAATTATGAACTGGATTTCCTTCACATTCTCAGCTGAAACACATCTTGATTCTAACAATCGAGAAGGCGAGTGACACGACTTACGTGCGCCTGTTCCTGGTCCTTGGAAACATTGAGGGTTGGGGCGCTTTTCTTAAGTCCTTGGACCTGCCGACCTTCTACTCACACAGGGATCACGACTACAAACTTCGATCTCAGACCTTTAGGAGAGACATCGGAATGTACTCACTTTTGGGCAGAACGATCCCGCAGTGGAATTCCTTGCCAGAGCGAGTTTTTGAACAGCCTTTGAGTATACCGCTCCTGCAGGGTCGGCTTCGTACCAATTGAAGTGAACAATCCCAGGAAATTATTGCCACTCCACTGAGAGGCACCGTCGATGGGTAACGGCTAAAGTGTCAAGCCCATATGTTCGCTAATGCCTTCTATCTTTGTTTGTGTAGATAGCCTTGTTGCGACATATTTGTATGCATTATCCTGGTCGCAAATCTGTTCTTCCCTTTTGTAATTGTTATTTGCTGCACAGTTGACCATCTTTGTGTTTTAAATATTGAAAGGAGCTGACTCCTAAATATACAAGTTCAATTTAATTCAATAACACCATTTTTGGTCCACATTTCCAAACCATTTCGAACTTCCCAGGAATATTCGTGGAAATAATGAGCTGGATTTCCTTCACATTCCCGGCTGAAACACTTCTTGCTTCTAACACCATTTCGTCCACATTTCCAAACCATTTCCATTGAAAGCCGATATTGTTAATTGTTTTTTTATTTCAATTAAAATGGCCATCAATCAAGTTTTTTCGGAAGTTCCCTTGGAGTTAACAAAGCACGATGAAGAAAATTGTAAAAGAAGCGCAGAGGAGCATCCGATAACAACTCTGATTACAAATGAAAACTGTCTGGTTGACACACCTAATCCCTAAAAATGTCCTGCATATTCTCATAAAATGTCAAAAACAATCGCATTTACCCTCTCGTGAATATTTCCATTAATCTTTAGCATTTCGGCACATCCAACCAATTTGGTTTGCAATTTGAATGTTGGACACAAACTTTTGCATCAAACTCCAGGCAATCCGTGCGCGCTGTTGACAAAACAAAACTGTAAGGAAAGAAACAGCAATTTTGAAGACACATTACGACCGTTCAATTATGTATAGCAACCTAGCTCCTGATGGCCACATCAGGCTGAAGGTAACGTTTGAGAGGCTCGAAGGTCGCTGATTGAACTCTGCGTGTGCCGGCATGCCATATGCATGTACCTGTCACAATGAACTAACGTTCATGATCTTTTTAAGCAGGACTCACGGCCGGATCCCATTCTCTTTCGAAGAGGTTTGACGGTCTCAAATGATTGAGGGAAATTGATTGCTTTTCAGGAGATTGGAGAGCTTTCATTGGATGCCTTTGTCCGAGTATTCCATGGCCAATCCACTGGCCACGAAAGCCGTCTTCAACGTTGAATAACAGCACACATGCTGTATCACTTTGATCGAAGCGATGTTCATATGAAGCATGATAAAGCAGAAGTGAAATTATTGGCTTCCAGGTTGCATGATGAAGCAAATTGCGGGAGCCGATTCAAGTGTTATTAATGGCCACACAGGTGAAGGATGGCTATGTTGTTGCGACGTAAGACTGGCCCTCGGATGCGCTCTGCGATAGGCTGAAACCAATGCACCGTGAAACCACGAGGCGTAACGGACCCAGTAGCAGAAGCGTATTAATTTTGTTGGCGTTTGATCAAACAAAACGGTAGTCGCGATCCCATTGGTCGACGGGACTTGATCGTTGTTCGCTAACGCATGCACCGCGTAATTACATGTGGCATGTTTTTGAATCATGTGCTTCAGTCCATTTTATATCCACCTTTGTGTCCATTGGCCAGAAGAAAACAGCGGTATAGGTATTTGAGTATATGTTGGTTCGGATGCATGATGAAGGCGGACACCGTGGCAATAAACCATGACATCATACGAAAGTTGTTTCGATTCCTCATGGACTCCTGCACTTTACCCTACTTCGCTTGTAAAGCTGCTTCTGAGAAATTGGCTTTTGGTTTATTCGAAATATTCCCAGAGGTCAAGCTACGGGTAGTAAATTGAATTGAATTTTTTGAATTGAATTTGAACAGGAACAATTTGAGTACCCACACGTATTTTAGAGGTTTCCTCCTATATATCGTGTTACAATATCCAGAGTTAAATTATTACACAGCATGGCCTAATGCAACTGTTATAAAAACGAGTAAAAATAGCGACCTTTCCAAACCACACCTTTCCACACCACACATTACCGAAGAACCAACTGTGAATTTAGTGGGCGAACAAGCTACGAGTTTCCTGGCACTGGAAAAGCGACGTCCTTCATAAGGCCCTGCAGAAAAGGTAGGTATGCTCAACGACTGATGAAACAGCGCTGGGTCCATGGCGCAGATTTCGTAAAATCTCAACCGAACCTGCAGTTAAACTTACCCAGCCTAACCTATGCTATACACTATCCCACAGATGCAGACCAGCACAGATGCCGCCACGTCCACTCGGATTGTTTTTTGTCATGATACCGTTTAGGTCATGATGTTTTCACTTTAGCTCAAAGTTTATTAAATTTTGCATGTTTGCTGTAGTTTTGATTTTTTCTCTTTTGTTTCCTTAATCGCAGACGTTTTCATTTTTTAATTTTTCTTTTCATTCTTTTCGCTAGTTCCATGCAGAACCAACCTCCTAAACACAAACTATTCGAATTCAAAATATAAAAACAAAAATACAGGGAAATACCAAAAATACAAACGGGCGTCGTGTAGCAAATTGATCAGAAAATGGGAACACGGCTTCAATAGGGACAAGTTTGAACGAATCTTGCACCGGGCACTGCAAGAGCGGATGTGTCGATTCGGTATTTCCTTCAGAGCCCAAATGGGCACATTGCATCCAGGTATACTTTCACGGGAAGCCTTCGTGAAATCGACAATCGTTTCTCAAAGATTATCCAGAGAACGTCATAAAAATGACTGCCGAATTCAGGAATCCGAACTCAGAACTCCGTGGAATATCAGACATCAAATGCTGAACAACAAATTGTTCGTAACACCCGCATAAGAAAAATTCCGAAATGCATTATGGACGCAGTTTCCAAAACTTCCGAAATTTAGGATAATTGCCGCTCACTTAGTTAAAATAAGCACTCATGCACAAGCTCTATAACACACAAGATATTTCTGCCTCACGAGGCAAAGGTGAGCTTTATGATTGTTGGAGCTCCCATTGACACAAATGATAGGTCTCTGTAGCAATGCCAATTATACAGTTTACAGGATTGTATGTGAAACCCGTAATCATTGGGACTCGCGTTGGCTGGGATCCCCAATTACACCTGCCGATTTTGTTGCCAAAGAAGCGCGTTTTCACCACATCTTGGACTGCAACTCAAAGAGAAGTCATTTTCCCACGATTGGGTTGAATTCCTAACAGGTTGATAACCTAAAGCACCCAAAGCTCCAGGAGATTCCGCCTCTGATGCAAGTAACAAAATGGGTATAATCTATCTATAACACTCTGCTTTCGATGGGAAATATTTCTGGTATGCGGTAAGTGGCACCTTGTGTTCGTTTTACAAATCTATCACAAACAATAGGCAATAATCGAGTTGGGTGCAGTTGCAGATTATTCTCTTTTGCTTACTATAAAGAGGGAAGGCCTTAGCTCAGGTATATCATTGATATCAGGTATAAAATGATGTTCCAACAGCCGGTCGTCATGGAACTCAAGCTCAAAGTTGATTTCGCATTACTTGCGCAATTCCGGCCAAAAGACTTGTTGCTAAATTTCAAAAAACATGTGACGGGTGGATATTTTAGATTGCCGTAGCTCCGTTTAACTTTTACCGAATATGTATCCGTCAGAATCTTTAGTGGACGGGAGACAACACGACTGTACGTACACTACACTACAATAGTGTACTAGAAACTGATGCACGTGCTTATACACTACAATAATGTTCTTCTTCTGTACTGTTGTCTTCTACAAGAGTTTACAACGACATTACTTACGTACACTACAATGGTGTTGTATAAACACTACTGTACGTACTCTACAACAGTGTACTACAACACTGCTGTACGCATCTGCTAACCACCTAATCGGCCAATTGAGGACTCGGTAAAGATCTCCACAGCGCAGTTCTGAAGATGGATTGCATAAAATAAAGGATAGCGCCAACTTATCCAACATGAACTTTTCTGACTTTTTCACCAAAATGTACTCAATCAGCATAGCGCTCTTGCTGAAACGCCCCCGAAATCAACATCAGTAATTTTTTTCAGCCTTGCCTGATTTGAGTAATTTGATTTTCCAGCAACAGAAATGTGTTGCCTTGCATGAATATGAGCAGCCAAATTTCGCAAGTCGAAAACTCTGAGGCATAGCGGCAAATCTGAGAACAGGTCCATACTTCCGACACGAATTCAACTATTTTTGGAGATGTCTTTGGGGTGCAGAAATGCTGTTGTGTTCGCGGATTATGTTGATCAGAAATGGCCCAGTTTTGCAACCTGATTTTGCAACCTGATTTTGCAACCTGATAACGGGTGATTTCTTTCCAGATTTGTTGATTTGATTTGTTTCCAAATCTGGTGATTCACCAGATTTGTTTCTCGTAGCAACAGAAGCAAAAAGAAGAAGCGGCCTTTTTTGTAAAAATGGCCTCGCGCAGATTTTACCTGCCCCGAATGGCCCCAAAGAGCCATCTCGGCAAACTTTTATCCAGCTGGTGCAGGTAGCTCACTTCGCGTTTTGTCTGTGTTACCATTTTGTGGTGTGGACAAATCTGGCGAATTTGAAAACTCTATGTCAAATTTTCTTTTTAACTATTACGATGGGCCACTTTGGGGACCCTCCCTGAATCAAGATTGGGGCATTTTTCAAACATTTCCTCTCTGTAATTTGTTCGTCTCGGTGTCAGGAACACAAAACTTTTGACAAGCCTATACCTTTCTGACACGCCTTGTCTACATTTGTGCAGTTTGCAATGCGTTTATACTCTCCTTATCAGAAGTCTTCGAACAAGGAGTTCATTATTAACTTTGGCGCTATTTGGAATCAATGGCAGCATGCGCCGCAAAACATCATGGCACTCGTGTGAGGCGTGAAGTTGCACCAAGCCCTGTTGAAATAGGGATGTCCGCAATTTTGATAAGCCCCATATGTAGTGATGTATCTCCCGGCCTAAAACTATAGATCCTTTGAAATTAACGCATGCTCGTATTGCGCAAAATGTTTGCACCAGAAAAAATTGGTGACTGCATTGACTAAATGGCGACTTATATGGAATGAATTGCGCTTTTGCTGCAGCCATAGCGTGACGGACAATTTTGAAGGAAATAGCTGTTAATATTGTTTCTTGCTTTGCAATCCGAAGGTGCACTCGGAGAAGAAGAAATTGCACAGAACTCAACCACTCCAAACGATCAACGCACGTTTAGATTAAGTTCAAAAATCTGTCCAAGCCCTCTACACGCGTATGCGGTGATACGCCAAAGAGAAACGCATATTCATCTCCATCAGGATAGGTAATTTGCTCGGATCACGAAAATCCCAATTGCGCGGGGATGATCGCTCATGCCATGTCGTGCAAAAAAATCCACTTTGCTTTGAGAGATGAGATGAACAAGCGATCTGCTGGCTGAGTGCAGGTCGAAGTTCACCAAGAACCGTAAACGCACAAATACGAGTGCATATTCACGCGAGTGTGATCTGAAAATCGACACCGGCTAATGCATTGCAAGCGTTTTCACAGTAATATTCCAAATCTGACGCCACCCGCGATCAAAGCACATAGACTTGCACTTAAATGCGAAAATTACTGAAGAAGGGAGTAATGTGCAAAATTTCGGTTGGCTTCGCCTGCGAAGTCCTTTTAGATTTCTTCTTGAACTTGTACAGTACGTATTGTTGACCAACGACAAGAAATGTTGGAAGATATGGCTTTTTAGACTTGTTCGGTTCATGTGATACATTTGTCATTCCCGCATCATGTAAAATACAGTACCGGAAATTTTGCGCTACATTCATAATGGTTAGCGGCAGCCAAATGATAACGAGCAAATTTGAACAAAGTTGCAGGTGGCAGCACCAAACTTGCTGTTGTTCTTGCAAGTTTGTGGAATGCTGCAGACAACTGTGAAGTGCGTTTTTTTTTAGAAAAACAATATTTTGTCTGCTTATGGGACTGACTGGACGACGAAGAAATTATGTTTGTGTTGAGCCTGGAGTTGTATACACTCTAAATTTCAAACGTCTTTTAAAAAGTCACTTTTCTATATTTACCATTGTAGTCCAAAACAAGACATGACTTGCCGACTTTTTTCAGACTAGGTGTCTTTTTGCATTTTGCCTTTTAAAGTAGTCTATAGAAGATTAATCGAAACACCTTTTTAGGCGCTTTTCGTCTTTCTAAAGGATTCCTAAAACGACTCTTTGAAGCACTTTAGTCTATTTTAACAAACACACAAAGCATAAAGATTCCAAGTCCGAGAAAAAAGTCGCTAAAACGTGTCTCGTTTTGGACTACACAAAAGTGACTTTTTAAAAGACGTTTGTGTTTAGAGTGTAGATACTATCCTGCTGAAACAGTAGAAAGAATTCCACTTGAGGCCAAATTCGCCAAATGCCTCGAGGATAGTTTAATTGCTGGTTTTGTTTTTCAAAAGTAGCAGTCGTCAAGTGACAGTTTTCCTATTTGCTGGAGAACCAGCAACCGCACACAATATTGCGGCAGTATTGATGCCAATAACAACCATTCCAAAACATTGAGGAAACAAAAATAACAACATGTCTGTATTGATGTTACTTGGATCCATCAGCAGTCGTTGTTATGCATGAGATTGCAGCTTCCAAGGAACTAACGCAATCGCATTTCCGGCACTGCAGACATTTTGGGAGTACCTACGTAGATTAGAATCTAATCTACGTCGGTACTCCCAAAATGTCAATCTAATCATTAGATGTCTTCACAATATGTTAACTACACCGTGTTTGTGTAAAAGAATTACCAGATGTCAACTACTTTGACGAATTTATTGACCTTTCGCAGTCTTTAGTTCTTGCAACAAAAAAAAAAACAGGATAATGCCTTCAGTAAACGCAGCAGCCGTTTGTCTCTCGATCACATTCCTCGCAACTTGACAAAATGAAGCTGCTCCGTTAAAGCCTCAGTCATGTTAAAGTCATGTTGAAGCCTCAGTTAAGCTGCATCGAAGCCTCAGTCATGACACGCTTAGGAGACCTGGGCACGACGGTATCTGCGTTAAGGATGGTTAATATCTTTTACTATGATGTAATACCATCCTAAAAGGATGACATACTATAATTTTTCAACCATCTGTTCTGTTTTAATTTTTCATGCTGCAATATGGTGTGAGTATAGGGCTTGAGTCAAACCAATACAATTTGTATTGACAAT
>JASGXE010017696.1:0-34680 GCA_030068105.1 Sinentomon sp. SZTP_YWyxl
TTCCCATGAACCAATGCAGGTACTAATATTAAGGGAGTCAATGCTGTTTCTGTGACTGTACATTGTCGGTATCATGGATTTGCAGTGCCTGGCTTTGACTCCAGGCATTCTCTTATGGAAGATGAACAGTCACAGAAACATTAACGACTCCCATGATCCAATGCAGGTACTTATATTAAGGGAGTCATTGCTGTTTCTGTGACTGTACATTATCGGTATCATGGATGTGCGGTGGCTGGCTTTGGCTCCAGGCATTCTCTTATGGAAGACGCTCAGTCACAGAAACGTTAACGACTCCCATGATCCAATGCAGGTACTTATATTAAGGGAGTCATTGCTGTTTCTGTGACTGTACATTATCGGTATCATGGATGTGCGGTGGCTGGCTTTGGCTCCAGGCATTCTCTTATGGAAGACGCTCAGTCACAGAAACATTAACGACTCCCATGATCCAATGCAGGTACTTATATTAAGGGAGTCATTGCTGTTTCTGTGACTGTACATTATCGGTATCATGGATGTGCGGTGGCTGGCTTTGGCTCCAGGCATTCTCTTATGGAAGACGCTCAGTCACAGAAACATTAACGACTCCCATGATCCAATGCAGGTACTTATATTAAGGGAGTCATTGCTGTTTCTGTGACTGTACATTATCGGTATCATGGATGTGCGGTGGCTGGCTTTGGCTCCAGGCATTCTCTTATGGAAGACGCACAGTCACAGAAACATTAACGACTCCCATGATCCAATGCAGGTACTTATATTAAGGGAGTCATTGCTGTTTCTGTGACTGTACATTATCGGTATCATGGATGTGCGGTGGCTGGCTTTGGCTCCAGGCATTCTCTTATGGAAGACGCTCAGTCACAGAAACGTTAACGACTCCCATGATCCAATGCACGTACTTATATTAAGGGAGTCATTGCTGTTTCTGTGACTGTACATTATCGGTATCATGGATGTGCGGTGGCTGGCTTTGGCTCCAGGCATTCTCTTATGGAAGACGCTCAGTCACAGAAACATTAACGACTCCCATGATCCAATGCAGGTACTTATATTAAGGGAGTCATTGCTGTTTCTGTGACTGTACATTATCGGTATCATGGATGTGCGGTGGCTGGCTTTGGCTCCAGGCATTCTCTTATGGAAGACGCTCAGTCACAGAAACATTAACGACTCCCATGATCCAATGCAGGTACTTATATTAAGGGAGTCATTGCTGTTTCTGTGACTGTACATTGCCGGTATCATGGATTTGCGGTGCCTGGCTTTGACTCCAGGCATTCTCTTATGGAAGACGCACAGTCACAGAAACATTAACTATTTCCCATGAACCAATGCAGGTACTTATATTAAGGGAGTCAATGCTGTTTCTGTGACTGTACATTGTCGGTATCATGGATTTGCGGTGCCTGGCTTTGACTCCAGGCATTCTCTTATGGAAGACGCACAGTCACAGAAACATTAACAATTTCCCATGAACCAATGCAGGTACTTATATTAAGGGACTCAATGCTGTTTCTGTGACTGTACATTGTCGGTATCATGGATTTGCGGTGCCTGGCTTTGACTCCAGGCATTCTCTTATGGAAGACGCACAGTCACAGAAACATTAACTATTTCCCATGAACCAATGCAGGTACTTATATTAAGGGAGTCATTGCTGTTTCAGTGACTGTACATTATCGGTATCATGGATGTGCGGTGCCTGGCTTTGACTCCAGGCATTCTCTTATGGAAGACGCACAGTCACAGAAACATTAACTATTTCCCATGAACCAATGCAGGTACTTATATTAAGGGAGTCAATGCTGTTTCTGTGACTGTACATTGTCGGTATCATGGATTTGCGGTGCCTGGCTTTGACTCCAGGCATTCTCTTATGGAAGACGCACAGTCACAGAAACATTAACTATTTCCCATGAACCAATGCAGGTACTTATATTAAGGGAGTCAATGCTGTTTCTGTGACTGTACATTATCGGTATCATGGATTTGCGGTGCCTGGCTTTGACTCCAGGCATTCTCTTATGGAAGACGCACAGTCACACAAACATTAACTATTTCCCATGAACCAATGCAGGTACTTTTTTAGGGAGTGAATGCTGTTTCTGTGACTGTACATTGTCGGTATCATGGATTTGCGGTGCCTGGCTTTGACTCCAGGCATTCTCTTATGGAAGATGAACAGTCACAGAAACATTAAAGACTCACATGATCCAATGCAGGTACTTATATTAAGGGAGTCATTGCTGTTTCTGTGACTGTATATACATTGTCGGTATCATGGATGTGCGGTGCCTGGCTTTGGCTCCAGGCATTCTCTTATGGAAGACTCACAGTCACAGAAACATTAACGACTCCCATGATCCAATGCAGGTACTTTTTTAGGGATTCATTGCTGTGTCTGTGACTGTAGTGCAGTCTGTGTCCCGTCTGAATTTTGCCTGCTCTTAACTTCCTGTTCAACTGCATGCAATGCAGATCCAACGACAGAAAGAACACAGCAAACACATGGTTTGCAGGGTTTCCTAAAAGTCACTTGACAACTCCAGAAAAGTGCATTGCAGTTTTGAATCAACTCTGGAAGCTTGGAGTGTAGTCTGTTCCAATTCGAATTGAAAGCACGTGTAGCAGGCAGTCTGCTCAATCTGAACTTGAAATCTGCAGAAATAGCCCCACATTTGAAGATTGAAAACTAGCAAATAGCACGCGTTGTCAAGTGACTTTTGAGAAACCGTAAATAACATGCGTGCGTCCGCAGCAGATTCAGCAACCAAGTCAGAAGATGGGAAATAAATTGTTCTGATTTCTCGCAGACCACGAGACCCTTGGTCGTAGACCAACAATCAAGGAAATACATAGAATAGAATGATGATCTCTCTGCGCGTTGAAGCCAACAGAGCGATCCGCCGCCACACCGCTGTCGGGCAAAAGCGCCGCGTGAAACTCGAAACGCATATGGGACTCGCTGGTGGCCTGACCATAATCAAAGCAATATCTGGAGAAGTTCTGAAGTGATTTTCTTCGGGTTTGGATTTTTGGAAAGGGGACAAACCTGGACTTTTCAAATTCAACGATTTTGGTATTTTTGGAAACTGGAAGGCTTCCTCTACAACTCTTCCGCAGGTTGTAACCATGTTGTAACGGAAAAAATTGCACAATCTTTGAAAATACCTGGCAGGAAGCCGGATTTCACAATACCGAAATTTGAGCACCTTTGTTGCTTATATGGTTTCAGGGTTTTACCCGACAAAAAGTTGGGATCATGATACATGGGTGGAAGAGCTCATTTTTCAGCTTTGCACCAGAGTGAACCGCATCAAAAACCGTTGCTTTGTTCAGAAGAAATTTAATTTTCTGTGGGCATCGCACCGCGGCGCCCACAGAAAATACACACCATGCAGTGCAGCGTTCTTTTCTCTTCGCTTTTTTCTGCCCGAAAAGATCATGGCAACAAGTGGACGCAACGGCTTCACTCGTTCTTCGCTGCGCTGGATGAGAGAGGCTCACTCTATAAAGCTCGTTGCCACCAACCCTTCATGAACGAAATAATGAAAGACACAGAAGAAAGACCAATAGAGCAACAAATTGGAAGCTATGGCTATGTTCCGCATTTGTGAATTATGTCCAGCATCTTGGACTACCTTGGATCAGTCGTCTTTCCATCCTTCTAACTCTCGAATCGAACTCATCTTGATTCCTTCAAATTTGTGTTTTTCATTGTGCTT
Source organism: Sinentomon sp. SZTP_YWyxl (assembly GCA_030068105.1). Lineage (NCBI taxonomy): Eukaryota > Metazoa > Arthropoda > Protura > Sinentomata > Sinentomidae > Sinentomon > Sinentomon sp. SZTP_YWyxl. The sequence goes on from JASGXE010017696.1 coordinate 3,732, forward strand.
CTTTGTACGAATACGGAATTGCATTTTTGCACGTTGTCTTCCTTGAGGGTTTTTGTAATTAAGTTTATTATTTTTATTGTCAAAAAGATCGCTACATGCATCACACAACAGCACGTCAAGGATGGTTTTGTTTGTCATGTTTTGCTTGATATAAGTGTCAGGACGGCTTCAGGAATGAACACGTTACCTTTTCGCAGAAGTAATGTGTTTTGTTCCATGTTTTTTATCGCGAGACCAATCGTAGCAGCAGTGTGCCTTAAAATGCGAAAATGTTGTATCAACAATTTAACTTTACGACCACCCTGTATATTCCAGAGCTCAAATCAATTCGCGTTTTTCGCAATTTATTTCCTAATCCCAATGAATTTTCTTCAAGAAACACCAAAACACGAACCGATAACGATGCATACATTACATCCCCCTGTTTCCGTTTCACGCAGTTTTTCAACAATTTCTTTCCACGTGCATAATAAGAGAGTGGAATGCACTTGCTCCTGGCCACTCTCTCACTGTCAGTTATCTACAGAGAGTAGATAACTGTTGTGAAAAGTTGTGTTGTTGTGAAATGTTGTGAAATGCTGTGAAATGTTGTGAAATGTTGTGAAATGTTGTGAAATGTGCAGTGATGAATCTCAGGCTATCCCATATGAAAAATGCTTCATTCTCTTTCAAAATTGGCGGCAAAATTGTCCCTGAGGTATCATCCTGCAAATACTTGGGTGTAATGTTGCAAGAAAACCTGAAATGGGATGAGCATATAAACTCGACAGTAAATAAAGCAAAGCGTTCCCTGGGAGTTTTACGCAGAAATTTGACCCATGCGGACAGTGATTCGAAACTCAGAGCCTTCAAATCCACAGTACTGCCTTTACTGGAATATGCCTCCGTGGTCTGGGATCCTTATCTTGCCTGGCATGCAATTGCGTTGGAAAAGGTCCAGCGCTCTGCTGCTCGTTTTATCGTTAATGACTTTCGGCATACCTCGAGTGTGTCAGCCATCTTGAGCTCTCTCAAATCAAATCCCCTTATAGTCAGAAGGGAAGAAAAGAGACTCAATTCTCATAAAGATTTTTAATGGCCAAACCCACATGCAGTTGCCTGAGATTTTATCTTCTGATTTTCATGAACGGCGCTTACTTCACGACTTCCAATTCAAAATTCCTCTTTTTTTAGATCAACGCGCGTCTTTTTTCTTTTTTCCCACGAGCTCTTAAGTTCTGGAATGCTCTCCCAAGAGGCTGTCCTTTGTTAGATTTTGTCCGGTTGTGATTGACACCACGCAAAATTTCCCATAACCCAGGAAGCGCTTTGCGTTTGTGTTTGAAATAAACAAACCATTTCTCTGTTTTTGGAATGTGGAATGTGTTAAATAATCGCATTTGTGTTCTTGCTTTTATGCTTTTACTGTTGTTAACTAATTTCTTGTATGTATATTTGCACTTTTTAAGCAAATTAAACGTAATTGAATTGAGTTGAATTGAATTGAATCGAATCGAATCGAATCGAATCGAATCGAATCGAATCGAATCGAATCGAATCGAATGGAATTGAATTTAATGGAATTGAATTAAATTGAATTAAATTGAATTCTTATAAGAGTACACGAAAATGCATTTACACGTAGCTCAAAGTGTGCACCGAATCCATTGCTGTCGGATTTCTGATCCCGTGATGGTCGCCCTGGATCAGTCATGGTATTTGGACTTCGGGTTGACAGCTGGGCGCAACCCCCAAGAGACAACAGGATATTTACGAAAGGCGTATTCCCCAAACGAAGATTCGAAGGTCCAAAATGGTGCTCCGTGACCGTAGGCTGGACAGGAATAGAATAGAAATGGGACGCTCCCCTCAGCATGGTCGAAAGTCAAGATTTTTCAATTCCTGTCACACGATTCGTGAAATTTACTGCCACTCTCGAAATAAATGCTATCCCCATTCTCCACGTCTTTCATGCTCTTTTGTGCTTCGAAATCCTAACATCTCTCTGTTCAATTTAAATCCTCGATCAGCACAACCTCTTCTCCCACTTGGCTTATTTCACCTGACAATAATGACGGTGTTCTGCATGTGTTCCACACATTCCTGGCAGCTGCTTGCAATCCGGTGGATGATACTTTCCTTTAGCAACCCGCTTAGGGTTTTGAAAGGGTGATCTCAATGAATTGGTAGCTATTTTCCCACTTAACTTCCCACTTTCATATTTTCCAACTTGTCGCCAACTTACTCAGTGAATCCCATCATGATGATCAACAAAGAGCTTTACAAACATATAACTTTGCAAACAAACAAAATTTGTTTCGCAACACACACCCTCACAATTATACGAGTACAAATGTGAAGCACTTTTTTGACAAGTACGGAGTCGCCAACGACTTGTACACTTCCTTGGGAGTCACCAATTGCACACGAAAATGTTGACAGCGGTGGTGAAGATAACTTCATTCCCGAGAGCGGAGCCATGCTGTTGCTGTTGACCGGCTGACGCCGAAAGCAGGAAAGGAACTAGCAACGAGCAGCTTCGAACAGCAAGCTCGATGACTTGCGACGTTTTCCAAACCTCACCTGCCCCCTCTTCAAATACGGCCTTGGGTGGGAGAGGTTGGTCGAAAACATGCATTGACGGCACGCGTATTTTCGAAACCTACCGAAATCGCAGGTTGCACTGACGTCATCGCAAGAAAAACTTCATTTATACACTACTAACGAAACATTTTAAAGCTATTTCAACCTGACCTAACCTTTCCCACCCCACTTGGACCCACTCTGGGTTTTCGCCCATCGTCTGGTGTCCCCCCAGCAACAAAAATGCAAAAAGTCCCCCAGCCGCAAAAATCTGAAAAAAACCCTGACGCCAACTGGCCTCGAACCCCATGCGTCGGATTAGCAATCCAATACCTTGACCATTAGACCACCGATGCAGCTGACGAAATTCGCTTCCGAGTCTGCCTTTGATCAAATGTGCTTGAAGAGCATCTGCAATAAAAAAATGACGTCAGTGCACCTGCGATTTCGGTAGGTTTCGAAAACAAGCTGACGGCACGCAGCCATTTCCTGTTTTTATCTCTCGACTTTTTTTTGCTCTATTTATTGAATAAACGCCTTCCTTCACCTAATTTCTCAACATCGTTTCTCGTATTGTTTTAACCTGGATCAGGTGAAACACGTCATGAAAATGACGCAAGGGCAAATATGCAATTTGCTCTTGCAGTTCCTGACCAAAACTTCCTGCAATGGAGTAGGCCTTGACAGGCTAAGAAATCCTGGCGTAGTTTAGATGACATCCCTCAGATTTTCTTTTTGATGCCCTTTAAACTGGTTTTGTCATTTAGAATCTATTTGCGATGTGCACGTGACGGATTTTTTGCGCACGTGACGGATTTTTTTGCGCACGTGACGGATTTTTTGTGCACGTGACGGATTGGTTCACCTCCATGTTGGGGAAGGCAATTTTATTTCGAATTTAACAAATGACGACCCCTGAAATGACAATCATATTTGCTGTCCAAAAGGCGAGTCTGCGTTAACGTTGTTTTGTTGGGCAGCCTTATTTTTCAATATCGACAACGGAATTTAGGGTATCGGCTTTTTAAGCGTTGAATTAAGATACGCAATGATTGTTCCATTCCAACAAAAAGTTGAGATACACGATTATAGTTATACACAATCCATGTGTTTGAAAAAAAGTGAAGATCGCTCATCTTCCCACTGTAACAATTCCAAAATATAAAAATAAACAATTCCAAACCTCTTTTTTGTAATCTGCAGGATATTCATGCACACCCATCAACCTACAAGCAGTGACAAAGATGTCGAATATCCTGAAGGAGTGCAGACAGAGGTATAGTGGCGGCAGAAAAAGATTACTCACACATGTGTTTTTCCCATCTAACTGCCTCCGAAACGTTTTTTTTCTTTCTTTTTACTCTTATGCATTTGGTAGAAATTAAAGCGCCAAATTGCAACGGAGCTTTCTAGAGGTGTCAGATTTTGACATTAGTGATGAAAGAGGATCTTTTATTTCTACAGCATGGAGTTTTTGCTAAAATCTCAAGAATGGAAATTTTTCACATGCGGGTAATCTTTTTCCGCCGCCAGTATACACTTCTCGCCGCCAATCACCGTGTCGCTGAAACCGTGTCGTTGTTTGTCCGGATGTTTGTTCGAAATTATGCCCCTTATTGATCCATGGCATATGCAACATCAATATTTCTCTGAGCAGCGCCGATTGCAGCGCCGGTTCTTTTCGGGGGCAAAACTTCTGACTGAGGAACAGACGGATCGGGAGGAAGAAGTAAAGTAAGGAGGGGTGGAGTGAAAGGAGGACGAAGAATAAAGCTGGCGAAATAGGTGAGTGTACAGTATTGTTGGGCAGATGCGTGGAGTAACATGCCACCACATGTATCTTTCTCTTCTCCATTTTTGCTACTTTATTTGATAAGTTGGTCAAAGACCCAAGCTCTGTCTTCGTTTAGGCCGATATCAACATGCGGTCCTTCATGTGCACCACACAGCCTCAATGGTATTTTGGGGAAATTCAAACTGCTTGAAGGCCAAGTTGAAAACTTCCGGATAAAACGTTTGTCGAAAATTGCTCTCATCATTCCCTTCATCCACTGCTGCCATAGTCTCATTGGTATCGGTGCTACGAAGTATTCCCGCATTTCATGCCTGTGATGGCGACTGGTGAAAAAAATCATGCCATCGTCAAGCAAGGCTTCACGGCAACAAAGAGGCATGCCACTAGTCTTAAAGTTAAATAGAAATTCCTGTTCGTCTTCAAATTCTTTCTCTCTTGTCTCCTTTTCTTCTCGAAGAACTTTGTTGATACGTACTATCAATAATGATGTTCGTAATATTTTTGGATTGGTCGTTTTTTTGCACGCATTAGATTTTACAGTTTCCTCCATTCCATTATCGTTTTTCTTCTTCTGCACATACACTGACACTGTGTAATGTTATGTATATCTTGACAGGAGGACACTCCCAAAATATACAAATTCAATACAGATTCAAATTCAAAAGAATATGGATCACTTAGGTACTTACCACACTTTGGGAAGCTGATGATCGTAACGTCGTCCTCTTTGACATGAAATTCTTGGATCTCCTTGACAAAATTGGCAAAATTGGCCATTATTGACATGTTTGATGGAGTCACTTTGACGAAACCGCTCGGATAGAGCCGCATCAGACTGTTCTTCTTTTTCATCAGGTCCGTCGTGACCAGCTGACAACGGATCTCCTCCTTCTCCTTCTTTTCTTGGTTGTCTGTCATTTTCAGCTGCTGATAGAATTATTGCACGTATAAATTTACTCGTTCGAAGTCTCACCGTCGGAACTTTGAATTCAATGCACAGATTCAACCCGGAAGCTATCCTTGAAACAGCGACGTCAATTCGTCACAATATCCAACTTCACAGGTGGACTGTTATTTTATTGGCTTCAGTATTTTGATATCGGCATGGCAGGAACAGATTCATCGGTGATTTTCTCTTCTTTGACGACTTTTTTCCAAATACACACTTCTTGGCGTGTCAGTGGCACGGCTTTTATTCAGCACCACTTCATCTCCACAGCTCATGTGTTATCCAGTTAAGTATCGATTTGAACACCTTTTATCGTATCAGATACCATATCAATCGTGAACGCTTTCTGCAGGAAATAGCTGCTCACTTGGAACGGAGAGTGCCTGTAGGTGCTGTTTTCATAGATTTGCAAAAAGCATTTGACTTGGTTGATCACCGACTTCTGTTGCCGAAATTTGGGAGGATGGTTTTCCGCTTGCTATCCCCCGAATTTTGGAATCGTATCTCGACCAAAGAAAAGCACAAGTACGAACTGATGGTCTGAACTCCAGTGAGCACCTCCACATGTCCTCTGGGGTACCACAGGGAAGTTCTTTGGGTCCGCTGCTTTTCATTCTGTAATTAACGACTTATTTGCTGGTATAAAATGTTCTATGCGTTTGTTTGCGGACGACATCGTTATCGATGCTCCGCTTGTCAACGATGGTGCCGCTGAAATCATTCAAAATGATCTAGATTTGGTTGAGACGTGGTGCAGAACCTGGAAAATGAAAATTAATGCCTCGAAGTGTGTGGCATTATCCTTTATTAGGTCCTCTAGCCCCCATGCTCCTCCACCAGAAAGACACTATTCCCTCTGGGAGTGTTCTTTCCAATGATTCCAGCACCTTCAAATCCCTTGGAGTCACTACCTCCCACAATCTCGACTGGACAGTTCAGGTTAACACAACAATAAATAAAGCAAAGAGTGCTCTGGGTGCACTCAGACGAAATCTGGCTTCTGCCCATGAGAATGTGAAGCTCAAAGCATACCTTGCAACGGTGCTTCCTATCTTGGAATACGCCAGCTCTGTCTGGGATCCTCATTTAATTTATCATATCGATGCGTTGGAGAAAGTGCAAAGGGCAGCTGCACGGTTCATTAAGAATGACCTTTCTCGAAATTCAAGTGTCACAGAAATGTTAAAAAAAACTTATGCTGTCTATACACTGCAGGAACGCAGGGCACTGCAAAGGCTTTCACTTCTCAAAAACTCATTTTGTGGTTCTTCTGCACTTGTCTTGCCCAACAATTCGCCCCGAAACAGAGAAATTGCAGATCAAATGATCTTTCTCAATTCGAAGTTCCAGTATTGAAGTACAATGCGTATTTTCATTCTTACTTCCCAAAAACTCTCAGGGAATGGAACGCTCTTCCAAATGGTTCACCCTTTCTGCGGTCTAAAGCTGGCTAATCCCCAAAATTATAAGTCTTGCTTTGAACTCCTCCACTTGGTTCAAAATGATGGGTCCGTTTGTGGAAGACCAAATAATTATTGCTTTGAAAAATTTTGCATCCACATTTTTTGGTTATGCCATTGTCATGTTCAATTTTCCCTTGTTGTGCCTTGGTACTTTTTGTAGATTTTTTACTCTTTTCTGTATTATCGACAAATCTTTTCATTATTGCTATAATTCTGCAATTTTGCAAAAAATTAAGGTGAATTGAATTGATTTATTGATTGATTGATTGAATGACTGTATTTTGTGGGGGTTTCCCCACTATCATACATAACAATAACACTTTTGCACAAAAGAAAACAATAAGAAACGTCAAAAAACGGGAAAAACCGGAAAAACAGGCACGAGAAATGGGGCAGACAAACTACAAAGACGAGAGCAAGACCAAATGTGTTTACCTTTCATGACATGTTGCTGAGAGACATAAATTTCTGGGTTTATGGAGCAATTCGAATATTTTGAAATCCGAAGAATTAATTTTGAAACTCCTGTGGAGAAAACAGAACATCTGCCCTAAAACTTTCAAGTCCAATCAAATTTGGCCAGAAACTCAATTTTATAACAAGGACAGCAGCCTGCGCCTTAGAATTGATGTACTGAAAGGTTGAGACAGCACAGAGGCTGGGAGTGAATTCCAGTCCGCTATTGCTCGGGACACAAAGGAAAACTTCCCTATATCTCTCTTAAATGCTAACGGCTTTATGTTATAAGGATGGTCATGGCGACTGTAAAAAGATGGAGGCGTAATCAAGGAAAACAAATTTCCCCACCCTCCGGAGTTGCCAAGGATTCGATAAAGACACAAAATGCGGTGGACCTTCCTTCTCTCAGCAAGCTTAGGCCAACCGAGCTGAGCAATCATTGCGGTGACGCTGCTCCGTTTGCGGTAGTCCCCTACAACAAAGCGAGCAGCGCGCCTTTGAACACGTTTCAAAGAATCACAATGGGAAGTGAGATGAGGATCCCAAGATGTTGATGCATACTCTCAAGAATTGGTCTGACCAAAGTAAAGTAGGCAAGCTCGCGAAGTTTCTTTGGACATTTTCTAAAATTCCGTTTTGCAAAATAAAGTGAACCATTGGCTTTTTTCGAAACAGCTGCAACCTGACGGGACCAATCAAGTTTACTATTAAAAACAACTCCCAAATATGATGCGTCAGTTTGTGGGATAAGATTTTGTCCATCCAGAACGTATGTAAAATTGTTTGCTATGCTCCGCCCTCTGCAAAAATGAATAACTGAACATTTAGATGGATTCAGTTTCATTTATCGAAGGAAATTGTAAATATCGCCTTTTCTAAAATGCCTTTGTTTTAACTCCTTTGTAAAATTGCGATTATTCTGCAATTTAATAAATAAAATTGAAAATTGATATACCGAACTCAAAATTGGCAACCTAGGCGGGAAAGAAACCCGGGCCTTTCGCAACTGAGTCGAACGTCGTTCTAACCACGCCTTCAGCTTGAGGACAAAACATTCGTCGCACAATTTGAGTTCAATGGTTGTTTGGCTTTGCTTCAGCGATTGGTATATGACACAACAAAAAAAAAAGGTCTTCAGATCGATAAACACTAAACGGGATATAAAAGATGAGCTCTGGAGATTTAAGCCGTGTCATGATTATGCTGTGTTCCACAGCTAGAGCTGCTGTGGCACATCGAGAAAGAGCGGCGTGGTCAAAAAGTCTTAAGAATTAAAAGATTTTTGTCTGGCAACCAAACCTGATAGAAAAGCCACCAAGAAATGGAGAAGATATATGCCCATTTGCATTTTCCCAGAGCAGGTAATAACAACCAGCTATAGCAATGAAAAAAGCCCTCTGAAAAAGCAAAAACTACCCTTGATGACTTCAGACTTGTCCATCCCTTTCCACCTGACGAACATTGGACGAAATGAACTCACGACGAAATCATGTGATCGGGTGACTAAATAAACGCCGAAAAAGTGAACGCAATAAGAAACAAACAAACGCAGGCGAAATGGCCGAAGACAAAATAAACACATGGCGAAATGGACAAATCGACTGCACGATGGAATCAATGCACAACTTTCCCTCTACTTTTACTCAGACATTTGAATTGAGACACTTGAGATTTGTCTTTGCGTTCGCCACACGTCAAAGCACTGCGCGCGAAAACAGCTGCACCATGAAACTTGACAAAGTGGATTGGGCACACGCGTTGGAAGATGCTGTTACGCCATCCTCGCATTAGACAAGCATTCGATTGTGACGTCTTGCGGTGGAGAAAAGCAGACCACAGAACAGAAACCCAAAAACACGCGTCAGGAGGACGAGACGGAGACATTCCATTCTGTGAAGAAGATAACAGGACGCCGGCAAACTGAACTTTGGACAACTCCGTGCTCTGATTTTTGCCCTGAAATTTAATTTGAAACTCGATGATGAAAAAAGCGAACATCTGGAATTCGAGCCACGACCTTGGTGTGTTTCAGACAGACACGCAGACTCAGCGACAGAAAACGACGATTATTGCTGGTCATGGTTGCCGTCGCGTTATACGATTTACGTCAGCTGTGAAAACACACGTGTATACTTTCCTGAGACAGGAAGAGAGGAATCGATCTCAAATCGGTTGTGATTGTGATCAAAAGCGTTGAATTTAAAGGAGGAGAAAATTTATTTTCTGCGCTGTTGCAGTTTGAAATTCATTTCAATTGAAATTTGAAATTTAAATTGCAATTTGAATTTGAAATTTTAATTTGAAGACTTGAAAGGTTTAAAAATTGAAAATGTTTGAAAAAAAATTTGAATTTATAAAAACCTTTTTTTTCTTTGTTTGAAAGAATTTGGAAATTTAATTTGAATTTGAAATGAATTGCAATTCACTTGCGCTGTTGAAGTGTGAGAAAATGAATTCATGTTGAACTCTGTTGAAATTCATGTTGAATTCATAATATCTCCCAAAAATAAAAATGAAGCATAAAAAATCAATTTACACTTACCTATGGATCTGCAAACAAAATTCAAACGCTTCTTTCATAAATATCTGGCACATTTCTGCGACGGGATGAAACAATTCTTTTTATCGAATACTATGAATTCGGCCATCGGTCACTCTAGGGTTCGTCTGATTTTACATGCAGCGTGTCCTGATCTGGGTTTGCAATAGAATTTCGCCGACTGAGGCCAAATTCAATGAACACGTGATGGCGGGGTTCAAATGTTTGATCCTGGTTCCTGTTTCTGAAATGCCCCATTGTTCTGCGGGAACTTTTAAACCCAACCACGCATCATCGTCCCGAACCCCTCCTTCATACGCAAAAAACGTTTGGAAGAAGAACATGTTCTGTTTGGAGTGGGTTTGGCTTTTTTATTCCCAAAAATAAAAAAAATGAAACATTAAAAAATCAATTACAAAGATAACACAACTTTCGCATATTCAAACATCACAGAGTTTCTTTCCTTAACGCAAAAAATTACTATTCGTAGGTACGATATCTTTAGCTTATATTGCCGAATATCTCATTTGGATCAGAAATTCCAAACCGGCTTAGTTTTTCCTTCGTCCATTGACCAACCCTCTGCACTTGTTCTGGCGACAGGTGGTTCTTCCAATCACCAACCTGCCCCTTTCGCATGAACTTCCCAGTTGCTTTCTCCGGATCCGCCGCACCCTTCTTTATCAGCTCAGCTGTAGCATTCTCAAAGTTAACGGCCGGGTTGTTCTTCATCTGATCAAAGCTCAAGTGGTGACATAGTTGTTCGATTTGACCATCAGATAATGGCTTGCCAAGAAAGGTGGCTACTCTTTGAACGACGGCCTTCAAATCCTGAAATACGAGAAGGTATGTTAAAACGGAGGTCAAATAACAAGTGACAGGTATATGAAAAACACGCCGCTTGCCAATAAAATACACGTAAAAATGGTGTACGCATTTGTTAAGGTTGGATGAAAAAAGCATGGAGGCGAATGGTGGTGGCGGAATGCCGCCTTTACACTTTGAAAAAAAAATAAAATCCTTTGGGGTGCCCTGCTAATTCCTCTTCCGCAGATGAAATACGAGGGAGTCATTTCAACTACAGACGCTCTTATACCAACAAACGTTTGGTTCCCACTGTTTTTAAGCTAAACACTCACTTTCATTGTTTTTTTTTTTGAAACCCTTCGGGAATGCAAGGAATTCCCTTCCCTAGGGCTCCTTTTTTATTGGAAATTCTCTTGCTCCAAAGATGAACCCCTTTTGTCGCTCCGTTGTTGAAGAGTCGTTTCGTTGTCTTGTTTCGTTGTCTTGTTGTTTTGATGTTTGCGTCTGTGTTGCAAATTACAGAGGTACTTATTCTTAACATTTACTCATAGGTTTTTTATGTGTTGTATCCAACATGTGGCATCCAAACAATGTTTAGTTTCTTTTTTCTCGTGTGAGGGCAGTAGAAAGGAAAAGTGTCAGATAGCAACCTCGGTAGCTGCAAACAGAAAAACCTAAATTTCTGCAGACTTCAGTTTCCGCTAAAATCATAAGCATTGCAATTTTACATAATTCTTTGGCTACTGTACACATTTTGTAAGTGGCAAGTCTCTTTTGGCCTCTGAGTTGGATCCCCTCCAGTTGTCTCTTCGTTGTGATATTCCTATCCAAAAGTAAGCCAATAAACCTGCGCGCAGAGTTTTTAGTAAAGGCCCATAGATGACTCCCTGCTTTTCAAACCTGCATGCATCAGACGTGTTTTGCACAAACTATATAAAAAAACATGTTCAAAAATTGATTTGATTTGAAACACTTCCACCGATGCTGCTGACCGCTCTGGACAAGAAATTTTGGAGAAACAACAGTAAAATAGGAGTTGAAAAGTCTTCCAACCTTCCCAGAATTTGCTAACTCTCGATTTTCGGGGAAACCCGTGAAACCTGCCTTCACCGAGTTAAATGCTGTGGATAAATCCAAATCTTGAGAATTTGCCACCATATTGTCGACATCTTTATACCTCCAATGTTTGCCTCTAAATGTTGGTTTACGGTACCTTTCTGCTAATGGATGATGTGCCCATGCGAATAACTGGGCATCTGCAATTCTGGTTTGTTGGCGCAATTTTTTTTATCGTCTACATTTTTCACAAGTACAAAGATGCAATGAACCAACAAAGATATGGTGCATGTCCCCATTAATGGGACCCACAAAGTATTGATGCATGTTCCGATTAATGGGACCCACAAAACATTGATGTATGTTCCGACTAATGGGACCCAGAAAGCAATGAAGCATATTCCCCATCCCACAAAGCAATGATATGTCCCCATTGATGGGACCCACAAAGCATAAATCGCCTCCCTACATTTACGATGAGCTGACATTTTCTTCACATTCGTACCCAACTAGATTTTCTCAGTTGCCACAGGTCTATTCTTATAAGAGAGCAATTTTTTAGAAGAGTCCCCTCTTCCAAGCTGTTCTTATATATCTATAGATCCCTCCCGATTCAATGTACACGGAAACGGTCGAGTATTCATCGCTTTAAAAGGGATGCTGAGTCATATTTTCTACTCCTGCCTGACAAGATTTCGTGTGTATGTGTTATGTTTGAAGTTGCTTGTAAGAGAAGCAGCATGCTAAAGGCCGCTCATTTCTTTGAAATAAAGTCCTTTTGATTTGATTTGATTTGATTTGATTTGAAAGCTATGATGTATGTTCCCGACATGAGACCCATACAAAGCAATGATGCATCTCACCACTAATGGGTACCGGCTGCTGGTCATTGCCCAATGAGCAAGTGAACTGACACGTCATGACTTCGCAGCACAAGCCATTCAAGGGATGTGAAAGAAATCCCGTTTTCGTTTTGACAATAAAAATTACGCGTATCCTAAGCGTGACATTTTTGTATTCTTTTTTACCTCGGACTATCAGTGATTGGAATAGTCTCCACACTTTATCACCCCTTTTTGCCCACCTTGGCAACGCCGGAGCTTCTGTTCTGCCGTCTCCCTCTTCGGGTTCATGAATTTTTACTTTTGACCGCGTGTTCTTTTCTTTTACTTGTTCTTTTACCGTTGTTGATGACTGTAGACTGTCATTTTGGTGTTGTGTGCTTGTCGTTTAAATTAAATTAAAAATTAAATTAAATTTCTCCACGAGTAAAGTCAAGAAATCGTCCTCTCTCTCGCAACCCATTCATAAGAATTCCGAAATATCGAATTATAGCGTGAATTATTTTCCGAGAGACTCTGCAGGATCTCACCTTCTTCATCTGTTCGTAAGTGATAAACAGAATGTTCGGATCGTGTCGTCTCTTCCAGAACTCGATGACATGCTCCCAGAATGGTGAGTATAAGACTGAAACGAAAGCGGCAAAAACGTTTTAACACAATTTTTTGTTGCATTTTGCTCCTTTAACACTTAATGGTTAATTTTGAGGTTTCTAAAATATCTTTAACGTCTTAGCTACATGTTATGTTAACTTGTATTGTATAGTGAATGTTGTCATTTGATGTGCCATGAATGTTGTGCTACAATTAACTGCGAATGTAAATAACTCGAATTAATTACTACGCTTAACACATAACACACACAGTGCATGGGAAATTTTGAATGTTGGTGCAGTGCTGAAATATCATAATTTTGTTTTAAATTGCAATGCAAATAAAACGCATAAATAACACATGACACAAACTGTGCATGAGAAAGTTGAAATGTTGGTGCACTTCCTGCTCAAAAAGTCATCATTTTAGTTTAAATCCATTCCAAACGTCAAAAAGATGCCAAAAAGCGATGTTCAGTGTTGCTGCAAAATCATTTTGTCTGTAGCAGGAACAATCGAGAGAATCGACTATTCCGTCACGTTGCCGCAACAACATAATATTTTGGCATTTTACGTTTTATGTAATGGAAGCCATTTTTAAGGTTGCGGCAACCAAAATCTTTTCACGACTCTTTTCGAATGAATGCACTCACAAAAAAATGCGACCCTTCAGATTTCGGCAAAAACTCTCTGTTGCATAAACTGAAGATCCTCTTTTGCAACAGAGATCAAAATCTGATACCTATAGAACATTTTGTTGCAATTTGGCGCTTCAATTTCGTCCGCCTTGCATAATAATGAAAAGAACGAAAAAACGCTTCGGATCAAAAGTTAAATGGGAAAAAAAACATATATGTGCACATTAATTCCACCGCCGCCGTAAATCATCAAATCCACACACGTTTCAGACAAAGCCAATGCTTTCCCATTGTTAAGCAAAAGTGCGTGATTGACCGAAGGGCAGCAGTTAAAGTCTGAGAACGGTTCAGTATAAGAAAGAGAAATAACACAATGATGGATTCAACAACAAATTGTCAAAATAAAAATGAAATCAGTATCAAAATAAAAAGTCATGAATCGAATCAGTATCAAAACAAAATATAAACTCAGCATCAAATGCTCTGCGCTCACCAATGTCGTTGAGGAAAAATTCCACAAAATCATCAAACGATCCGCAATACGATTCAAGAAGAAGGTAGTGGTTGAAGAATGATACGATGACATCTTTTACCTCGCGAGCAACGTAAATTATCTGTAATTAGATACGAAGGTGTCGAAATTTGCGTTTTTTTAAATTCCAACAATTGAATGGAAAATTTGGATCTGCGATCATGTTCCCATTTGCCATTCACTCAATAGCAATGCAAGAAATTCAGCAGATAGAAGCATCCTTCGTAACAATGATCTGACTCGCCTGACCTGTCTGTTGCTGATCCTGTCGAATATTGGCGGTTGGAGATTTTTTATTGAATTCCTATAAGGTTGCCAACCCTTCCAAGCTCCGATCTCAAACTTTCAAAAGGGACATTGGCAAGTTCTCGTTCTTTTAGGCAGAACTATTTCGGAGTATTTCAGCAGATGAATTCATCCTTCGTAAGATTGGTAGATAAGTTGTATTGTGCATATAAACAGAAAAGAGTATACCTGTTTCAGCAGATTGACGCATCCTTCGCAACAATATTTTCGTGAAGGGATCTGATCTGTCTTCGAAAGCGGAACACACTGTTGATCGGAATGAAAATGATTTCTCCCAAAATTTTTATTTTTAAACAAAGTAAAAGGGCAAGAAAGAAAAAGCATCAGCCATTTTCTCTCCTTTCCTTTCGAACATAATAATGACATACCTTTGGTTTAACCTCATGAATTGCCCTTGGTAAAGCGTGGTAGTGAAGATGTGATTTGATAACCCGAGGTGATTTGAGTTCTCGAGCTGCTGTGATTGAATTATGGATAACGGGTTCCCAGTCTTCGTTATTCTCACTGTTGCTTTGCATGGCTAAGAACTTGTCCAAGTGATACCACTGTGTTGACAATCTAAAACGAAAATATGGGATCGTCAGTGTCATTGGAGATGCGAAAGTGTAAAATTAAACGCCATGAATAATCGAGTAATCTGTTGTAGGTACTTGAGGAATCAGCTGCTGAATTGAAAGATCTATACGCAATTTGATTCGAAAGTACGAGCAGGTAACAGATCTATGACGGAGAGTTAAGAAGAAGATGGCCTGAGTCACGCCAAATTGCCGTGAAAATTTGGTTACTGAACAACTATGAGTTGATTTGGTGACACAACGTATGGGAGTTCTCCGACTCTCATGGTCTCGAATTGTGAGAACGTTTACACCATCAATACCCACTCAACGGAATGAGAGCCAAACTCAAAACTGCCCCTAGTCTTTGAATAATTTCACGAAATAATAAAATGACGTATATCTTTTCCGGCAGGATATCGACAACAAAAGATACACTCACATTGTAGTAGCTCCTGACTTACTCAAGGTAAGGACTTCTGATTTCAAGATCAACCTTTGCTCCTTCAAAGTCCAAGTCGTTCATAATCATCCAGACCATTTCCTGAGTCCATGTTGTGCCTGAAAGTGAAAGCATAAACCCTGGTTATAAGACAGAGCAGAAAATAGTTGAAATGATTGCCTGAAGGATTAAAAAATGTTGGGGGCGGAGAAGTGTTATAGCGAACACACTCGCAAAAAGATAAAAAATCAATCATTCGATCTGCACAAAAGATTTGATCATTACCTCAGAAAGTGGATACTTCCCATTTGATTGGGGTTATGCGAAAATATTCATGCATTGGTTTCAATTGGAATTGTTATGATACAGAGCACTAAATTCTCGTTAAGACCATAAAAAACGCAGGAGATTGTTCATGAAAAAACTGAAGTCCCCTTCTCCATCAATCAAGGGGTACCTCAAGGCAGCGTTCTCGGACCCTTATTATTCATAATTTACATGAACGACATAAGTGTAAATATTTGCAGCACTATTCGGCTCTATGCCGACGACATTGCTTTATACACACATTTACCGGGAGACGACTGCTCGACTCAGCTTCAATCGGATTTACTTTCAATAGAAAACTGGTGTCAAACTTGGAAAATGAACATTAACCACGGTAAGAGTGTTGCAATGAGGTTTGAAAAAACAACTGCGCATACTGCCTCAAATGCTTTTTCCTATCGTCTCTCTAATTCTGGCACCCTTCTTCGAGTTGATCAATTTAAGTACCTGGGTGTTTTACTGACAAGCAATCTTAATTGGAATCCTCATATAGAACAAATATGTAACAGTGCGAGACGAGCGTTGGGTGCCATTCAGAGAAATCTGAAGTCATCAACAACCGAAATCAAATGCAAAGCATATATTAGCATGGTTCGACCCTTACTTGAATATGCCTGCACAGTGTGGGACCCTTTTTTTACATACCAAATTTTGTTCATAGAAAGAATTCAGCGCACTGCGGCGCGATTTATATCGGGAAACTACAGTAGAGATACAAGTGTAAGCTCTCTACTTCATAATCTTAACCTTCAAACACTTTGCGAAAGAAGGACAAGCAGAAGGCTACAAACTCTCTCCAATATTATAGCACACCGATACAATATCGAGTTGCCATCTGAATTCACTTTATGCCACCAGCCCCGCAGGACTCAAAATGACTTGCACATTATCCAACCAATCATAAAGAACGCATGTCACTTTAATTCATTCTATCCTAGGACATGTCGTGACTGGAATAAGCTACCCACTGCGTCTACCTATGTGCGCAACGCTAAGTCGAGCAGGCCGTAAAAATAACAACTTGCATCACGTGTTCATTATGTTCTGTGTTCATTGTCTTCTGTGTTCATTGCTTCTTTTTTGCTTCATTTTTTATAATTTGCCAACGTTTTCTCACTATACCTGTACATAGCTGCTTTCCCTGAAAATTTGCAAATTAACCGCAAATAAAGGATTATTTGAATTTGAATTTGAATTTGAAAAGATGGAGGGATTGCTGCACTCAGCAAAAAGGTAAATCAGCAAACTGAGATGTGCAAAACTAATGTGCGCACTGAGATGTGCAAAATTAATGTGCACGCGCGGTATACCTACTGAGATATGCAAAATTATAAAATGCGTACAAAATGAGATGTGCAAAATGAATGTGCATTCTGTGAGATGTGCAAACTTAATGTGCATTAAGGAACCTATTGCAAAATTAATGTGCGTTACTGAGATGTGCAAAGTTAATGTGCACATAGGTACCCACACTGAGATGTGCAAACTTAATGTGCATTAAGGAACCAGCTGAGATGTGCAAAATTAATGTGCGTACTGAGATGTGCAAAGTTAATGTGCACTAAGGTACCCACACTGAGACGTGCAAACTTAATGTGCATTAAGGAACCTACTGAGATGTGCAAAATTAATGTGCGTACTGAGATGTGCAAAGTTAATGTGCACTTAGGTACCCACACTGAGATGTGCAAAATTAATGTGCATACTGAGATGTGGCAATCTTGGGCCTGTATGCCAAAAAGATCGTGTGTGTGGAAAGAGAAACCGAATGGATCGAAGATATGCAACTGTTGAAAAGTGGACGGTATTCCCAATTCTATTTTGGAGGAATTAAGAAGAACCAGAACATGGCGTCATTAGGTACAAGAAAAATCAGCAGTTGTGGGCAAAAAAGGATGACATTTCATGCTTTCTAAGGAAACATTACACAATCGCTAAAATGCCATGTGATCATATCCAAAATTCTCTCGAAACTGATCTGATCTCTTGATCCGATAATTGTAACCTTGGGAGGCATGGTGATGGCATGTTGGGCGATAGTTTGTTCTGGATCGAAGAAATACAATCACCTCCTAAATTTTAATGTTCCTATTTTTTGTTTGCCGATTGTCCATTTATGTGTACATCTATACATTGATGTTGCTCTCCATACGTTACTTTTTGCTGTTCTGTGGCTCATTGTAACACAGAACAGGTTCTGTACATATTGAAAGGAGGAAACTCCAAAAATATAATCATTCAATCAATCAATCAATCAACCTGGATTCGGGGATACCTTACAAGTAGGTGAGGATAGATGGGTACGTGTCAAATCCTACCCCGGTGACTTCTGGTGTCCCTCAAGGAAGCATTCTGGGACCCCTTTTATTTATCATCTTCATTAATGACTTACCTAGCCTTTTAAAATGTAAAATTAAAATTTTTGCGGATGACTGTTTATTGTATGCCAAAGTTGACAGCATTTCAGATTGTTTAGCTTTGCAGGCGGACCTTAATATGTTCTCCACATGGTGCACCAATTCGAGTATGGAAGCAAGCGTAGGGAAATGTAATTCTATTACCTTTGCTACAAAACGATCTCAGATTAGTTATCCGTATTCCCTGTGTGGCCACCCACTGGCTAAACGCTCTGAGATAACCTATCTCGGTGTTGTTCTTGAAAGCAAGCTTAACTGGCAGTCTCATCTGTCTCGGGTTGCAGCAAAGGCAAATTCTGCTCTTTACTTTATAAAACGGAATTACAAGAAATGTCCACGTAAAATCCGAGATCTTGCATACAAAAGCCTTGTTCTGCCAATTATGGAATATGCACCCCCTGCATGGGATCCATTTCTCTCAACAAATTGCCACATATTGGAGGCAGTCCAGCGCCGTGCTGCGAAGTTTGTTATGGGCGATTACGGGCGTACGAGTAGTGTCACTCAAATGATGATCTCCCTTGGTTGGTCATCCTTAGCAAACCGCAGAAAAGTGGCCAGGTTGCTTGCACTATTTTTGATAGTATCTAATGTTGGAGGATGGGGTGAGCTTTTGGACTGTGTAAAGCAGTCACATTTTTATTCTCGTCGAGACCATATTTATAAAATCAGGTTACTTAATTTTCAAAAGGACGTTGGGAAGTTTTCTTTTTTATCGAGAACCATAGCTGAGTGGAATCAGTTGCCGGTGTCCACATTCAATCTCCCTTTAAGTGTACCTATTCTCCAGCACCGTCTATTGGTTCATTTTTCTTGATTCATAATCACCGGTTTTATTCGTTATTTTTCATGGTTTTTGCTGCTACATGGGTGTGCATACATCGTGTGTTTCTGTTACATTTTTGCATCTGTTGTATTTTGCATTTGTTTGATAAGGGGGAAACCCCGAAAATAAACGGCTCATTCATTCATCGTTCAACTGACCGGTTCTCATTGGTATTTATTTCAACGGAAAGTATAAGTGCCGGTTTGCCACACTTCCACCCTTCTCCGGGTTTGCACTAATGTTGAATTGGTTTGAAAATTGCATAAAAGAGTTATGGACACATTAAAGTCGCACAAAATATTTATTAGACAACGTAAATCCGATTCCTCTCAAATTTTATGTAACTGTGCCAAAAGGCCAACCAATAATACAAAATCAAACACTGACCACATTTTGGGAAGCTGACGACCCAGACGTCATCCTCCTTAACCTGAAAATCCTCGATCTCCTTGACGAAATTGGCAAAACTGGCCGTTATTATCATGTTGGACGGTGTCACTCTGACAAATCCTTTCGGTGGGACACACATCAAACTGCTCAACTTCTTTATCAAGTCCGTCGACACCGGCTCACAGCGTCTTTCCACTTCGTCGGCCTCACTGTGGCTGGGGTTGACCGACATTTTGAGAGCGCTGTTTCTCTGGTTTATTTCAAGTGAATTGACAACACAATCACTCAGGGCAACACAGAGTCACCTGAACATGCGACAGACCTCACTGTCTGTATTGATTTTTACCGTAGGTATACTGGACCCTAAAACCTTATTTTCTGTAACGCTAAAAAATTAAAATAATCTTTTTAATCAATTAACCAAAAAAGCGTTTACTAAACCCAGATTTTGTAAAGTCATTGAAACCTGATTGCTTAAAATATTGTCATAAAATACAAAAATCCTGAAATCATTTGTGCATATTGTGGTTCCTTTTGAACAATATTAGCATGCTATTGAGCATTGGCGTGCTAGTCCCCTATTCGATTGCTATTGCTGAAAAATCTCCTTTGGATCAGAAATGCCAAATCGGCTAAGCCTCTCCTTCGTCCAACGATCGACTCTCTCGACTTGCTCGGGCGACAGGTGGTTCTTCCAATCACCAACCTGCCCCTTTCGCATGAACTTCCCTGTCGCTATGTCCGGGTCGAACGCACCACTTCGCCGTAGTTCGGCAGTAATGCTCTCAAAATTCACAGCTGGATTATTCTTCATCTGTTCAAAACTCAAGTGGTGACAGAGCTGATCAATTTGGCTATCCGTTAGTGACTTGCCTAGAAAGCTTGCGGTCTTCATGATGACGGACCTCAAATCCTGAAATACAAATAATGATTCAATTATTTTTTGTTATCACTCAAAAATACAGCAACAAGGCATTGGTTACTGTTTTGTCAACATCAGCAAAAATAGAAAACGTATATCTCTCTCTTGTAATGAGTAAATTCATACTTCAAATTCGCCAGGGATGGGTTTCTAAAAGCACAAGAACAATGTCTGCTGGTTAGCATTGTTTGCCCCGCACACTTTCTTTGACTTTTGTCTGGCGGCGAAAGCAGAGAATGAAAATATGAGCCAGAAGAACCTTGTTGCCATGGCAACGAAGCGGTTGTTGCGGTTTCGCCTATTTTACGTATCCTCGCTTTTCCGCATACAGTTGACTAAAATCTTCAAGTGGAACAAAACATGTGCAACTCATACCTTCTTCATCTGTTCGTAAGTGATAAATAGCATGTTTGGATCGTTCCTCCTCTTCCAGAACTCGATTATGTGCTCCCAGAATGGTGTGTACAAAACTGAAACGTGGACAAAATTATAGAAGCGGAAATGAAGAAAAATGGAGGAAATAAAGTGCCTTTGCCAATTGAGATGGGTTTGAAGATGTTCAAAAATTGTTAGATTTGGATTTCATGCCGCTGAATCCGCTGTATAAATATCGGCAGACTGACGAGATTAAAAGGCTTTCATTTCATCAGGCAAAGTGGCGGCGGAACAAATTTTCTCATGTGTTGTTCCCATTTACCTGTTGCCTCCTAAACTTCTTTTTTCTTTCTTTTCACTTTATTGCAGGTGCCAGAAATTAAAGCGAAAGATTTCAGCAAAGCTTTCTAGAGGTGTCAGATTTTTACCTCGGCAACAAAAAGGATTTTTAAATTCTGCAGCATGGTGTTTTCACTAAATTCCCAATGATCATAATTTTACCTGCATGAGGACATTAATTCCGCCGCCACTATCCACACTGAGTGTCACGAACCGTCATTGGTCTTCCGAACAGAGCAACCTCTGTGGAAGTTAGGTATAGCCCCTGAATAGCGCAAGCATTCACGAAGATTTATGGCGATATACGTATATATAGGTGTTGGCGTGTTCGCAAAACAGAAACGTTCCAGAGAATCGAGAGCATCCAATACCCTCATGATTCAGCTCATATGTGCCCCCCATTGTAGCCAACATACCCGGAGGACAAGAAAGAAAAAAATGGTTGCTTTTGAAATCTGCAGTGAATCATTTTGCAGTGAATCAAACTGGGGCGTTGCCGGAATAACGTCTATTTTCGGAAGGTTTAAAAAGTGTTATGAGGCCCGAATTGATACTCCAAATTAACCCAACCAAACTTTGAAGGTCGACAAATATTGCCAAACTTCACAGAGCAAAAAACGAAATTGACACTGCAAAAACCATAGCCATCCATCCTCTTTCTCGATTTCCCAAAGGTTGATTTTAAATCTTTGAAAATTATGCCTGTCAGCGAGTCTGAAAGCAACAGTGGCAACAGTCTGCCGAAAACATCTGTTGCGCTTTTGATGAGCAGAAGAGGTGCAGAATTGTCATTCCATACAATAGAGATCAATGGTCATGATGAATTTACGCATTTTCAGGCAGATCCATCCGCCTTGACACATTTCGGCCAAATGTGTACGATGGCACCAAAAAGGCCCTTGGTCTACTTGGGGATCACTGGGTCTACTACGGGACCGTAATGTCCAATGACTGCATTTGTTGGAAACACATAAAGCAATTTTCCACAAACGGACCAATTGAGTTGATGACCCCAAAAAAGCTGCATGCCGGCATCGACACCCGAGCTGACCTGAAAGTGGCGGTGATCACACAATGTCGCGGGAGACTGTGCGGTTCGTTTTTCGACAAGAGGTGAACAGCTGTTTTCGAATGTTTGTTTTGTGCAGATTGCCAAGCCATTGAGTTCAACCATTGGGAACTGCGCAACTGCCTCTAAAGCAAAGATTATCTCTCAAGAAACTTGATAGATATTCGCAAAAACAGAAAATTATACCAGAGATGCCAAAACGTAACATCCTGTCCGCTTACCACTGTCCAAAACATACCCAAATCGTTGAGAAAAAATTCAAGAAAATCGTCGAATGATCCAAAATACGATTCGAGTATTTGGTAATGGTTGAAAAATGACACGATCACATCTTTGACATCACGATAGATGTAAATGATCTAAAAGTGATGACAGAAAAAACTCAGAGAGCGATGTAAATGATCTAAAAGTGATGACAGAAAAAACTCAGAGAGCGATGTAAATGATCTTAAAGTGATGACGGAAAAATCTTAGAACAACAAATAAAGGATTTTATCACACAACTGTTTCCACAAAGATACGCAAGAGTTTTGCAAGCGTGCGGGGCGAACTTTTATCAAGGAAATTCTCTTGGGAAGCCATGAAAACCATTCAGAATAACAGGAATGAATCCTACAGATCTGGTAAGAAAGGCACAACCTCAGAGTCATTAACTCTTTTGACATCTATCAGTGATTGATATTTTGAGGTGAAGCCTCAATGATAATTGTGCGTGAGAAAATTGTCGAACCCGTTGTTTTTTAACAAGTCCTCACGATTTTAGGAAACATCCTAGAGTCCACAGTATTCTGTGACAGCTTATTTCGTTGCAATGAATTTTGCCTTTTACCAAATTGAACAGAAAAAGAAAAAAATTCAAAGATTAAAATGGTTTCCAAAGCGCAATGTCTACCTTTGGCTTTATCGTGTATATTTCCCTGGGCAAGAGTTGATAGTGCAGATGGGACTTGATCAGGCGCGGAGACTTGAGCTCCCGAGCTGATTTAATTGAGTCGTGGAAGAATTCTTCTTTCTCTCCGCCACTCTTGTCACCGTCTGGATTGCTGAATAAGTATTTGTCCTCGGGATCCCACATTGTTGAAAGTCTAAAGAAAAGTTTAGACGTCGGTATGAATTAAAGATTACAAGGAAAATGATCCAATTTTTGCTATAAAACATCAGTCGACGCTTCCGTGCTTCACAAATTTCAGATGCTTCACTTTTTTCTTTCCCTTCTTGCGCTCTCTCCCTCCTCATTACACTCCCGATCTCCCGCTCAACCAGTTCGCCCCTTAGAAACAAACGGCGCTGCAATTTGCGGTAACAGAAATATTGGTGTTGCATACGCCATGGATCAATAAGGGGCACAAAATCCAATTTCTGCACCGACAAACAACGAGAGAGTGAATTGGCGACACCGTGGGATTTGCGGACAGAAATGTGCGTCTTGCTTTCACCAGGAAGAAATGAGGGGCACCAATTCATTTCATTTTGTACATTTGGTTTTATTTGTGGCTGTCGTGAATCATGCCCGCACGAAGAAGAGAAAGATTTTCTGTTTGTACAGAGTCTACCAAATGTCTTCGAACATGGGAGAAATTTTGAAGGACAGGCTAATTCAGGGGCCATGTAATTTCAAAAGGGCTTGATGCAACTTCACATCTTCACCAGAGCCATGATGGTTTGCAGAGCGCGACGCCAGGTATTCTTAATGGCCCTGAGTAAAAACCGAGCTCTATGTTCGAAACCTTTTGGGTCGGATTGTAAAAGTATGGGAATGACAATGCGTTTAGAGCTTAGGCAATTATCAAAAAACGAATAAACTTACTCAAGGTAAGGACTTCTGGTTGAAAGATCAACTTTTGCTCCTTCAAAGTCCAAGTCATTCATGATCATCCATATCATTTCCTGGGACCAGGTT
This sequence comes from Sinentomon sp. SZTP_YWyxl, assembly GCA_030068105.1. Taxonomy (NCBI): domain Eukaryota; kingdom Metazoa; phylum Arthropoda; class Protura; order Sinentomata; family Sinentomidae; genus Sinentomon; species Sinentomon sp. SZTP_YWyxl. Next base: position 27,831 of record JASGXE010017696.1, read on the forward strand.
GTACCTTAAAAATGGTTTAAAGCATGAAATAATACAATTCAATTCAATTTCAATTCAATTCAATTCCGTTTAATTTGCTTTAGAAAGTGCAAATATACAATCATGTCAGATATTTGTGCATGTCAATAAAAAGGAAAAACAAGAGTGCAAATGGACAATCTCCAAGACATTGAGGAAAAAAATAAAATAAAATAAAATAAAATAAATAAAGAACAACAGGGAAACGATATTGAAGACAAAATTCAAAAGTGAAGCGCTTCCTGGGCTGCTTGCATTTATTGCGGGGTCTCAATCAAAACCGGACAGAATTTATCAAAGGAGAGCTGTTAGGGAGAGCGTTCCACGACTTAAGAGCTCGTGGGAAAAAAGAAAAAAGATGCGCGTTGGTCTTAATTATAGAGGGATTTTGAATTGGAAGGAGTGAAGTGAGCGCCTTTCGTGAAAATCAGAAGAGAAAATCTCAGGCACCTGCATGTGTATGTGGCCCTTAAAGATCTTTATGAGAAATGACAGTCTTTTTTCTTCCCTTCTGTAAATTAGAGGATCAAACTTGAGAGAGGACAAGATTGCAGACACGCTCGTGGTCTTCCGAAATTCATTGACTATAAACCGAGCAGCAGAGTGCTGGACCTTCTCAAGCGCATTTGCATGCCAAGCAAGATAAGGATCCCAGACCACGGAGGCGTATTCAAGTAAAGGAAGTACTGTGGCCTTAAAGGATTTAAGTTTGGAGTCATTATCTGCGTGGGTCAAATTTCTGCGTAAAACTCCCAGGGAACGCTTTGCTTTATTTGCAGTTGAGTTAATATGCTCATCCCATTTCAGGTTTTTTTGCAAAATTACACCCAAATATTTGAAAGATGACAAATGAGGGACACTTTCGCCCGTAATTTTGAAAGGGAATGGAGCAGTTTTCATATAGGACGGCCTAAAATTCATCACTGCACATTTAGAAACATTTATAACCATTCTCGAGTTGACACACCATTCAGTTATTCGGTCTATAGATTTTGTTGAAGCAACTAAATATTCAGCTTCAGATGATATCGTATTATACAGAACAATATCCTCGGCGTAGAGCCTAATTCCACAAGTGATGTGTTCAAAAATATCGTTTATAAAGAGAACAAAGAGAAGGGGGCCCAGGGCACTACCCTGGGGCACTCCTGAGACAAGGCTAAGAACGCTGCTAGATGAAGACTGGCCGACAATAACGTTTGCACTCCTATTTGCCAGATAAGACTTTATCAGTTCCAACAGAAATGGCGGAAAAGACTGTTTTTGGAGTTTCAAAATCAGCAGTGAATGATCAACATAGTCGAAAGCTTTTGTTAGGTCAATAAAGACAGCGGAGGTAGCGATTTTTTTCTCAAAATTGGATGAGATGTCAAAGACCAGCTCAGTCAATTGGGTTTCACATGACATAAAATTTCGAAAACCGTGCTGTCTGGGATGAATAATGTCATGAGTTTCAACAAAATCAGAAATCAAATTGTACAATAATTTCTCAAACAATTTAGGTACAACAGAAATCAGCGATATCGGACGGTAATTAATTGGGTCGGCAAGATTACCTTTTTTCGGAGCGGCACAGATATTAACCTTCTTCCAGTGATCCGGAAAGGAACTTGTTGAAATTATTTTGGAGAAAAGAACTTCCAAATATCGGCAGAGGGGCAGTTTTTCAGAATTGCGATTGGAATTTTGTCATGACCAGGGCCTTTGTTGTTACTCATGGCAGTCAAGGCCTTTAATATTGATGGACTGCTAAAATGAAAAGGCACTTTCTCATTAAAGAACTGTAAAAAATCCGTTCCTGACCCACAACTGGTAGAATGTTCCGGCACCGAAGGGAGGGGAGTAATTGAAGAATGTTTGTTCAGCACAAAGTTGTTTTGGAAAGAAGAGACGAGAGTGTTGGCCTTTTGGACATTGTCAGTTAGCAAAATCCCATCCCCAGATAAAAGCACTGGAATGGAACATGATCCCTTCCTCTTCTGGCGAAGGTATGCCCAGAAGCGACGAGAAAATGGAGTTTGTACGGACCGTTCAATAAACTGCATGAACAATGAGTTGTTGAGACTTGAAACGTTTTCCTTGGTTCCGGAATATTTTTCCCAATTCTCATCGGACGGATAAAGGCAAGCTGTTTTGAACCTCCGACGCTTTAGCCGAAGCAAGGACCTGAGTTTAGCGTTAACCCACGGGTACCTGACATCAATCGTTTTACTTGTTTTCGGAATTTGCTCCAGAAGTGAAAGCAGGACGTTGTGTAGAAAAGTCCACAGCACATTGCAATCCTCATTGCATGACAGCTCGATGAAAAGAAAAAGGTTGTCTGAAAGTATGGTTGAGAAGCCATCCCAATCCGCTTGATTGTAATTAATAAACGTCTTCGTGAATTTATAAGCACTGGAACTTGAGAGCGGAATCTTAAAATCAAGTTTTAGGGAAACGGCCATGTGGTCGGAAATTCCAGCAATAACTGATATGTTCTTTTGATTTTTTTCTTTTATACACTCGTTTCATGAGGCAATTATACCAGATTGAACTACAGATAAAATTTGGTCCAAAGGAGTTTCATCTTAAAAGGGTGTGGCGGGTGGTAATCTGCTTAGAAGTGGGCCTAACCTATGACACAGCTGCCACAGAAGTGGAGATATGAGGAAACAAAGAACAACATTGGGATCCCGCAACCTCGGTCCGGTCAGAACCAGGCAGAGCTTCGTTGTGTTGGACGATTCATTTCTGTCGACAATTGGCCACATTGAGTGAATGAATATGTGGTTCTCGCAAAACAAGGAATGGTCACACTTCTGCAAAAACGGTTAGCAGTTCCAAATGTAATTACCACATTTTACTGAGCCAATTTTAGCAGGCTTGGATACAATAACTTGTTTGGCTAAAAATCTGTAAAAGATAATCAAATCTGACCTAACCTAACCTAACCTAACCTTTTTCTTGCTTGTTGTCAACCTGGTAGTTGGTGTCCGCCTTTTGCTTGTTCTCAACCTAAAGTTTGCTGTTCGCCTATTGGGTCTAATAAATATCTACGAAATTGTCTCACTCAACTGTTGTCAGTACCTTAGAATTGTCACCCAAAAAACGATATGCGATTAGTGGACGATGGGCTGGTTCCATTGATGTTAAAATTTAAGGCAAGATATTTCAAGCTTTGTACTCCTTGAGGATATTCGACATCTTCGTCACTGATTGTGGGTTGACCTCACGTTTTGGACAACGAATTGGGTTGTCATTTCGGGAGTCGCCATCAGCCAGATTCGTTAAAGCATTGGCAGTTCAGAACACCTGCCGACATTGGCCTGAACGAGTTGGCACCCTTGCTCTGTGATATAGGTACTACAGTACCTATATCATAGAAACTAACATATCACAGAAACGAACGAAACCCAAACCTGACCTATCCTGCCCTAACCTAACCTCCTAACATCCCTACCATAGCCTAACCTAACCTAACATAATCTTCCTATTTTGGCGACTAGCGTGTGCGAAAACCCGTTCAGACCAACATTGTTGAAATGTCGGCCGGTGTTCCGAACTGCAACCGAAACATTGCCTTCCCCAACACGGAGATGAACCAAGGTGATAAAATCCGTTATGTGCACACATGGCAAAGAAATTTCAAATGACAAAATCAGTGTAAAAGGGCATCAAAGAATAAGGATCACTTACCACACTTTGGGAAGCTGATGATCCAAACATCGTCCTCTTTGACATGAAACTCTTGGATCTCTTTAACAAAATTGGCAAAATTGGCCATTATAGACATGTTTGACGGAGTCACTTTGACGAAACCGCTCGGATAGAGTCGCATCAAGCTGTTCTTCTTTTTCATTAGGTCCGTCGTGACCAGCTGACAACGGATCTCCTCCACCTCTTTCTTTTCTTGGTTGTCTGTCATTTTCAGCTGCTGATAGAATTATCGCTTGTATAAAAACCCACTCGTACGAAGTCTCACGGTGGGGGGACCTTTCAATTCAATGCACTGATACTGATACAACCCGGTAGTTTTCCTTGAAACAGCGACGTCAATTCGTCGCAATGTCCAATACCATAGGTGCACAGTATTTTATTGGCTTCAATACTTTGATATCGGCATGGCAGAAACAGATTTATCGATGATATCCTCTTCTTTGACGACTTTTTTGTCAACAACACACTTCTTCTTGGCGTGTCACAGCTTTTTTCAGCACTAATTCATCTCTACAGCTCGTGAGTTATCCAGTTGAGTATCGATGTGGATCTGAACACTTTTTATCGCGTCAGATACTAACCGCTGACGCAAGTCCGAACAACTGCCGAACTCAAAATTGGTGACCTGTCCGCGGGAAGCGAACCCGTTCCCTCTCGCATCTGAGTTGAACGTTGTTCGAGGATGCATTTGGATTGAGGACGAAACAATCGTTTCAAAATTTGAGTCGAAGGTTGTTCGGCCTTGAATCAGCGATCGGTATCTGACGCGATAGCCGATAAATAGGCCCCTAAACGTGTTCAGACCGATATAGCCTACCTAACGCGACAAAACATGAGCTGTGGAGATGAAAACGAAAGCCGTGCCAGCCGTGCTATGAATAGCTATGACACGTCAAGAAGAAGTGGCATGTTCAAGAAGTCTCGAGGATGAGAAGATTATTGACAACCAAGAAACACAGTTCACGAAGAAATGGAGAATATTTGTGCCCGCCTGCATTTGCGAGTGAAATTACAACCAAAAAAACCTTCTGACGGCAAAAAAGCCACGCCTTAATGTCTTGTCCATCCCTTTCCACCTAACGAATATTAGACGAAATGAACGCACGAGGAAATCATTGGCGACATTGTGAACGCATGACGAAATAAACGCCAATAAAAAAGTGAACGCAATGAGAAACACACTCAGACGAAATGACGAAGAACAAAATGAACACATGACGAAATAGACACAATAAAATGAGTCCAGACGAATAAAATTATCGACTATACGACGGAACTAGCACATTTTTTTTCCAATCCACTTCCGCGGACAGCAGCATCGCAACAGCCAATCACGTCGTCTCAATTTGTGACGTCATCAATTTTGGGATTTTTGCCTTGCCACCGCTTTTTGCCATTTGGCGTGTTTGCCACCGCTTCGCAACTCTTTCTAGGGTCGCAATAGGGTTAGGTTAGGTCAGGTTAGGTCAGATTAGGTCAGGTTAGGTTTGGTTAAGTTAGGTTTTGAAAATTGGATGTTGAAATTGGCTGGAATTTCCAACAGCCAATCAGCGACGCGCATGCGGAAGTGGATTGGGGAAAAAAAATATGCACGGAACTATTGCGCAACTTTCAGCTCTCCACAGCTCTCTTTACTTTAACAACTCATCTCTTTTTTAAAGTTTGTCTTTTTTTCTTCCCCGAGAACGATAACTGATGACGCATGACGGTATCTATAGAGTCATCCACAGGTCCTGGGCCAACCCCGCGTGGCTGAGAATCATGAACTCCCATGTTCGAAGACTTTTGATGAGGAGCATATGTCGTCTCTAGTGCATAATTTGTTTTTCCAATCCACTTCCGCGGACAGCAGCATCGCAACAGCCAATCACGTCGTCTGAATTTATGACGTCATCAATTTTCGCATTTTTGCATTGCCACCGCTTTTTGCCATTTGGCATGTTTGCCACCGCTTCGCAACTCTTTCTAGGGTCGCAATAGGGTCAGGTCAGGGTCAGGTTAGGTTTGGCTAAGTGTGGTTTTGAAAATTGGATTTTGAAATTGGCTGGAATTCCCAACAGCCAATCAGATACGCGCATGCGGAAGTGGATTGGGAAAAAAATATGCATGACACTTGACGGTGTCTTTTGAGTCATCCGCAGGTCCTGGGCCAACCCCGAGTGGCTGAGAATAATGAACTCCCATGTTCGAAGACTTTTGATGAGGATCAATGTCGTCTCTGGTGCATATTTTTTTTCCAATCCACTTCCGCGGACCATGAGCTCGCAACAGCCAATCACGTCGTCTGAAATTGTGACGTCATCAATTTTGGGATTTTTGCATTGCCACCTCTTTTTGCCATTTAGCACGTTTGCCACCGCTTCGCAACTCTTTCTAGGGTCGCAATAGGGTTAGGTTAGGTCAGGTTAGGTTTGGTTTTAGTTTGGTTTTGAAAATTGGATGTTGAAATTGGCTGGAATTCCCAACAACCAATCAGAGATGCGCATGCGGAAGTGGATTGGGAAAAAAATATGCCTCTGGTTCACATGCTCGTATTCGCAGACGACGGCACTCGGGCGCATTTTTCGTCTTTCGAAATTTGAATTGAGACTTTGTCTTTCTGTTCGCCACACATCAAAGCACTGCACGCTAAACAGCTGCGCCATGCAACTTGACAAACTTGATTTCATGCGTCGGAAGATGCTGTTGCGCCATCCGCACATGCTCAAAACATTCGCTTCGGCGTCTTGCTGTGCAGAAAAGCAGACCACAGAACAGAAACACAAATGCACGCGTCAGGAAGACTGGACATTTCCTTCTTTGAAGAAGAAAACAGGACGCAGTTTTCCTGTTAAACCAGAATCAACGAAGGTTTGCCTCTCGGTGAAAAAACGCGTTGGAAATACCGACGCCGCGGCAAACCGAACTTTGGACAACTCCGTCCTCGTATTTTTCCGCCGAAATTTGATTTGAAACGATGTTTGAAAAACGATGAAAAAAGCGAACATCTGGAATACGAGGCGCAATGTGTGTTTCAGACTGGCAAACAATGATTATTGCTGGCTCATGGCTGCCGCCGCGTTGTCGTCAGTTGTGAAAAGTTGCATTTTCGTTGCTGAGACAGGAAGAGAGGAATCGATCTCAAATCGGTCGCTGC